>JAHRHZ010000074.1:4586219-4620765 GCA_024137785.1 Ginglymostoma cirratum | reverse complement strand
ATCGGACGGTCTACACTTGGGCAGGACTGAAACCAATGTCCTGGGGGGTGCTTTTGCTAATGCTGTTGGGGAGGGTTTAAACTGATGTGGCAGGGGGATGGGAACCAAATGAGGAGATTAGTGGACAGTAAGGAGGTAGTAACTAAAGCCTGTAAGGAACTAGATAATGAAGTCAGTGTGACTAAGGGGAAAAGTAGGCAGAGAGCAGATGATGACGCAAAGGGACAGGTGGTCTGAGGTGTATTTGTTTTAATGTGAGAAGTGTAGTAGGTAAGGCAGATGAACTTAGGGCTTGGATTAGTACCTGGAAGTATGATGTTATTGCTATTACTGAGACTTGGCTGAGGGAAGGGCAAGATTGGCAACTAAATATCCCAGGATATAGATGCTT
This sequence comes from Ginglymostoma cirratum, assembly GCA_024137785.1. Classification (NCBI taxonomy): domain Eukaryota; kingdom Metazoa; phylum Chordata; class Chondrichthyes; order Orectolobiformes; family Ginglymostomatidae; genus Ginglymostoma; species Ginglymostoma cirratum. The sequence goes on along the minus strand of JAHRHZ010000074.1, from coordinate 4,620,374 downwards.
CAGGCAGGATAGAGAGAGAGATAAAAGGGATGGAGGAGTTGCATTACAGGTCGAAGAGGATATCACAGCTGTGCTGAAGGAGGGCACTATGGAGGACTCGAGCAGTGACGCAATATGGGCAGAGCTCAGAAATAGGAAGGGTGCGGTAACAATGTTGGGGCTGTACTGCAGGCCTCCCAACAGCGAGTGTGAGGTACAAACAGAGAGGTACAAATATGTAGACAGATTATGGAAAGATGAAGGAGCAACAGGGTGGTGGTGATGGGAGATTTTAATCTTCCCAACATTGACTGGGATTGACTTTGTGTTAGGGGTTTAGATGGAACAGAATTTGTAAGGAGCATCCAGGAGGGTTTTGTAGAGCAGTATGTAAATAGTCCAACTCGGGAAGGTGCCATTCTGGACCTGGTGTTGGGGAATGAACCCGGCCAGGTGGTTGAAGTTTCAGTATGGGATTACTTTGGGAATAGTGATCACAATTCCGTAAGTTTTGGAATACTCATGGACAAAGACGAGAGTGGTCCTAAAGGAAGAGTGCTGAATTGGGGGAAGGCCAACTATAGCAAGATTCGGCAGCTGCTGGGGAATGTGGATTGGGAGCAGCTGTTTGAGGGTAAATCCACATTTGATATGTGGGAGGCTTTTAAAGAGAGGTTGATTAGAGTGCAGGACAGACATGTCCCTGTGAAAATGAGGGATAGAAAGGGCAAGATTAGGGAACCATGGACGACAGGTGAAATTGTGAGACTAGCAAAGAGGAAAAAGGAAGCATACATAAGGTCTAGGTGACTGAAAGCAGACAAAGCTTTGGAATAATATCTGGAAAGTAGGACCAACCTGAAACGAGGAATTAAGAGGGCTAAAAGGGATCATGAAATATCTTTAGCAAACGGGGTTAAGGAAAATCCCAAAGCCTTTTATTCGTACATAAGGAGCAAGAGGGTAACTAGAGAAAGGGTTGGCCCACTCAAGGACAAAGGAGGGAAATTATGCGAGGACTCAGAGAAAATGAGTGAGATTCTTAATGAGTACTTTGCGTCGGTATTCACCGAGGAGAGGGACATGACAGATGTTGAGGTTAGGGATAGATGTTTGATTACTCTAGGTCAGGTCAGCATAAGGAGGGGGAAGTGTTGGGTATTGGAAAAGGCATTAGGGTGGACAAGTCCCCATGTCAGGATGGGATCTATCCCAGGTTACTGAGGGAAGTGAGAGAGGAAATAGCTGCGGCCTTAACAGATATCTTTGCAGCATCCTTGAGCACAGGTGAGGTCCCGGAGGACTGGAGAATTGTTAATATTGTCCCCTTGTTTAAGAAGGTATAGACAGGTTGGATAGCAAGGATAATCCAGGTAATTATAGACTGGTGAGCCTGACGTCAGTGGTGAGGAAGCTGCTGAAGAAGATACTGAGGGATAGGATCTATTTACACTTGGAAAAAATGGGCTTATTAGTGATAGGCAGCGTGGTTTTGTGCAGGGAAGGTCATGTCTTACCAACTTGATAGAATTCTTTGAGGAAGTGAGAAAGTTGATTGATGAGGGAAGGGCTGTAGATGTCATATACATGGACTTCAGTAAGGTGTTTGATAAGGTTTCCCATGGTAGGCTGACGGAGAAAGTGAAGTCGCATGGGGTCCAGGGTGTAATAGCTAGATGGATAGAGAACTGGCTGGGCAACAGGAGACAGAAGGTTGTAGTGGAAAGGAGTTTCTCAAAATGGAGAACGGTGACCAGTGGTGTTCCACAGGGATCTGTGTTGGGACCACTGTTGTTTGTGATATACATAAATGTTCTGGAGGAAGGTGTAGATGGTCTGATTAGCAAGTTTGCAGATGACACTAAGATTGGTGGAATAGCAGATTGTGAAGGGGGCTGTCGGAGAATGCAGCAGAATATAGATAGATTGGAGAGTTGGGCAGAGAAAGGGCAGATGGAGTTCAACCCAGGCAAATGCGAGGTGATGCATTTTGGAAGATCCAATTCAAGAGCGAACTATACGGCAAATGGAAAAGCCCTGGGGAAAATTGATGCACTGAGAGATCTGGGTGTTCAGGTGCATTGTACCCTGAAGGTGGCAATGCAGGTCGATAGAGTGGTCAAGAAGGCATATGGCATGCTTTCATTCATCGGATGGGGTATTGAGTACAAGAGTTGGCAGGTCATGTTACAGTTGTATAGGACTTTGGTTCGACCACATTTGGAATACTGCGTACAGTTCTGGTCGCCACATTACCAAAAGGATGTGGATGCTTTGGAGAGGGTGCAGAGGAGCTTCACCAGGATGTTGCCTGGTATGGAGGGTGCTAGCTATGAAGAGAGGTTGAGTAGATTAGGATTATTGACATTAGAAAGATGGAGGTTGAGGGGCGACCTGATTGAGGTCTACAAAATCATGAGAGGTATAGACAGGTTGGATAGCAAGAAGCTTTTTCCCAGAGTGGGAGATTCAATTACTAGAGGTCACGATTTCAAGGTGAGAGGGGAAAAGTTTAAGGGAGATATGCTTGGAAAGTTCTTTACGCAGAGGGTGGTGGGTGCCTGGAACGCATAGCCAGCGGAGGTGGTAGAGGCGGGCACGATAGCGTCATTTAAGATGTATCTAGATAGATATATAAATGGGCAGGGAGCAGAGGGATACAGATCCTTGGAAAATAGGCGACAGGTTTAGATAGAGGATCTGGATCGGCTCGAGCTTGGAGGGCCGAAGGGTCTGTTCCTGTGCTGTAATTTTCTTTGTTCTTTGCTTAAAACATAGTTTTCAAACTGTGTGTAAAGATCATTGCTGATAAGAACACTGCATCAAATAGATTTACTTTTCTTTAGCAACAAACTTAGAAATGTCTATCACAGTAAATTTGCAGTTTTGCTTTTAAGAAACTTTTAGGTAAAAGTAATTGGAACAGTCACCATTTGGACATGCCTGGACAACAGCAGGGCACATGAATGCTGAGATATTCAAAGATACTAAAGGTTGCTGTGAACCTTTCATTTTTATTTTGTTCAGTGATCTTTACATACCACTGATTTCCAGCAAAATCCATATTGATTTTTTTTCTATCCACAGACATTTGCACAGCCCCCTGTAAACAGAGAATAGTATATCCAAATCGAACAAAGCTTCAAATACCACCCAAATTTAGAGCTTCGTGTTCCAAAGAAGGGTCACTGGACCAGAAATGTTAACTCTGCTTTCTCTCCATAGATGCTGCCAGACCTGCTGAGTTACTTCAGGAATTTCTGTTTTTGTTACAGATTTCCAGTATCCACTGTTCTTCTGGGTTTTTTTTAAAGCTTTGCTATTGCCTGATGTGGTGAGCCTGCATATGTTTTATTTTGAAATATTTCTGTATTGATCTGGCATTCTAAGGTCAGATAAATATCTAATTCTGGATGTAAGGTTCATTTCAAAAGAGTCAATGCTTTTAGAATTTGAATTGATTTTACCACATTAGGAATTTAAAGGCATTAACTGCATGTGTATGATTCCCCAAAGCAGAAATTTTAGGAGCAAGACAAAATATATTGCTTTGCTGTCAGCATAGCTGACCTATTTTCTCCAATTCAAACCCATCATTAACACCTATTTTCCATCTCAAACACTCTTTTACCACTATTATTAGCACTTCCTTTTTCTCTTGGTGTGGGCAGCTTCACTATCTTTCTTATTTATCAATAGCATGAAAAAACACCAGCTTCCAGGTCCTTGCAGGTCTGAGCCAACTCTGTTTCTCTTTCCAAAGACACAGCCAGGCCTGATGGGTTTCTGTTTTTATTATCTAAAGTGGACAGCTTTGATTTGAACTTGATGTCTTAAATAATATGAATATGTATTGAGGTTTAGTTTGTGACTTGTGACTAAGTATCTGGAAGGGAGGGAACCGAATGTAATACATAGAACATAGATCATAGAACAGTACAGCATCATACAGGCCCTTTGGCCCACGATGTTGTGCCGACCTATTATCCTACTAAGATCAATCTACCCTGCATACCCTACATTTTACTCTCCTCCATGTGCCTATCCAAGAGTCACTTAAAAGTCTCTAAAGTATCTGACTCCACTACCACTGCCGGCAGCGCATACCACACGCCCACCACTCTCTGTGTGAAGAACCTGCCTCTGACATCTTCCCTTTACCTTCCTCCAATCACCTTAAAATTATGCCTCCTCATAATAGTCATTTCCGCCCTGGGAAAAAGTCTCTGAATATCCAATCTATAAATATCTCCAAGTTTGCAGACAACCCAAAGCCGGATGCGACGGTGAGCTGTGAGGAGGATGCAGAGGTGTTTCACTGCGATTGGACAAGTTGAGGAGGCAAATGCATGGTAGGTGAGATATAATTAGGATAAGTGTGAGGTTATTCTCTTTGATAAGAAGAATAGGGAAGTGGATTATTATCTAAATTGCAATAGATTGGGAAGGGAGAAGGTGCAATGAGACCTGGGTGTCCTTGTACAGCTGTCACTGAACGTAAACATGCAGATACAACAGGTAGTGAAGAAAGTGAATGATATGTTGGCCTTCATAGCAAGAAATCTCCAGTAGAGGAGCAGGGATGTGTTACTGCAATTGTACAGGACCTTGATGGGACCGCACCTGACATATTGTGTACAGTTTTGGTCTCCTTATCCGAGGAAGGATGTTCTGGCTATGCAGGGTGTGAAACAAACACTCACCAGATTGATTCCTGGGACAGCAGGACTGACATATCAAGAGAGATTAGATCAGTAAGGATTATATTCAATAAGGTTCAGAAGAATGAGAGAGGAATCTCATAGAAACATATAAAATTCTAAAAGGATTACACAGGGTAAAGACAGGAACAATGTTTCTATTGATTGGGGTCACAGAACCAGAGGTCATGGTATAAAGATATGCATAGGCCATTTAGGACTGAGATGAGAAGAAATTCCTTCAATCAGAGAGTGGCCAGCCCATGGAATTCTTTGCCACAGAAAGCGGTTGCGCCCACAACATTGAATAATTTCAAGAAAGAGATGGACATAGTTGTTAGAGCCAAAGGGATCAAAGGGTATGAGGCAAAAGCAGAAACAGGGTACTTGGTTGGATGATCAGCAATGACCGTGTTGCATGGCAGTGCAGGCTCAAGGGGTTTCTATGTTTCTTGACAAATACTACCACCAATGCTATTTAAACAGTTCAACATAATATTTGTAGGTTACATTCCTTTGCTGCAGCAGAGCAAGTGTAAGCACTGTGTTGGGTCTTGTTTGGAGAATTGGAAATTATTTTGGATTCACAATGGAATGGTGCTGAACTTTACTGAGGAGGTCAGAATAGCTTCAAAAGCCAGTGAACGGAAAAGTTGCTTTCACCAATTGGTCTGAGAACTGTTGTGCTTCTTGGACTGCAGTATGGCAGGAAAATAAAGCTTAATTACATGCTCATCTCCTCTGTACACATCTTTGTCTGCTTTTAGCTTTGGATTTCCAGAAAATTAATTGATTTTTTTACCATTTGCTATAAATGTCCACTCTTTCTTTTGTATTTTGTTATTTATATCAGCTTTACTGCCTTTTATTTAGTCTTGGGTAGTGTAAGCAACATCACAGTTGAGAAAATTAGCACAAGCAGACAGTAAGGACTGCAGATGCCAGAAGCTGGAGCCAATAAACGTGGAGTTGGATAAACACAGCAGGTCAGACAGCATCAGAGGAGCAGGAAAGACAACGTTTCAGGCCAAAACCTTTTGTCAGAACTTGTGGGGTGGTGGGGGTGAGCCCAGAAGTAAATAGAGGGAGTGAGTGATGCTGTGGAAACATAGGTGGACTGGTGATATGTGGATGTAGGTAAGGGGTTGTAGTGATTGATCAGTGGGAAGGATGGAGCAGATAGGTGAGTGGGAAGATGGACAGGGGTTTGGACAGTTCAGGGAGGTGGGACATAGGATAAGACTGGGAGTGGAGGGATTTTGATGCAGGTGAAGTGAATATTCAGGCCCTTAGGCCGTAAGCTCCAAAGGCAAAATATCAGGTGTTGTTCCTTCACTTTATGTTCGGCCTCATTCTGACAGAGAAGGAGGCCAAGGATGGACATGTGACAGTGGAATGGGAGGGGGAATTAAAGTGGATGGCAACCAGAAGGTTGGGTTGGTTGGTGAGTACAGAGCACAGATGCCCAGCGAATCCATCCCCTAGTCTGTGTTTGGTCTCCCCAGTGTAGTGAAGACCACATTGGGATCAACGGATACAGTAGATGAGGTTTAGATGAAGTACGGGTGAATCTCTGCCAGATTTGGAAGGATTGTCTGAGGCCTTGGACAGAGGTGAGAGGGGAGGTGTGGGGGCAGGCGTTGCACCTCTTGCAGATGTGGGCAAAAGTACCAGGTGTGGTGGAAAGTTTATTGGAGAGTGTAGAGCTGATGAGAGAGTCACAAAGTGAATGGTCCCTGCAGAAAATGGGCAGGGGTGCAGAAGAAAATATTCTTCTGATGGCGGGGGTCTGATTGTAAATGGCAGAAATGACGGAGAATGATGTTTTGGATTCGGAGTTTGGTGGGTTTGTACGTGAGGACTAGGGGACTCTATCCTTATTGTTTATGGGGGGAAAGGGGATTTGATGGCAGAAATGCAGGAAAATGGGGGAGATGTGGTTGAGGGCATCCTTAATTACACAGGAGGGAAATTACGGTCTCTAAAGTAGGATGATATCTGGGATGTCCTGGAGTAGAATGCCTCATCCTGGGAGCAGATGCAGTGGAGGCAGATGAATTGGGTGTATGGGATAGCATTTTTGAAGGAGGGTGAGTGAGAGGAGATGTCGTCAAGCTAATTGTGGGAGTCAGTGCGTTTGAATTGGATGTCAGTGGTGAGTCGGTTGCCAGAAATGTAGACGGACAGGTCCAGGAAGAGGAGGGAGGTGTCAGAAATGGTGCAGGTGAATTTGAGGGTGGGGTAGAAGGTGTTAGCGAAGTTGATGAACTGCTTGAGCTCTTTATGGGAGCATACGGATGCTGTCATCAATATCGCAGAGAAAGAGGCGAGGAAGGGTTCCGGTGTAGTTGTGGAAGAGGGACTGTTCCATCAATCCTATAAAGAGGCAGGCATAGCTCGGGCCCATGCAGGTTCCCATGGTCACCCCTTTGGTTTGTAGGAATAGGGAGGAATCAAAGGAAAAATTATCGAGTGAGGACCAGTTCTGCCAAGCGAATGGGAGTGTCAGTGGAGGGGGACTGGTTGGGCCTATGGGAAAGGAAGTAGCAGAGGGCTTCTAGGCCACCCTTATGGGGGATACAGGTTTACAAGGACTGTATGTCCACGGTGAAGATGAGATGTTGTGGGTCGGGGAATTGAAAGTTCTGGAAAAGGTAGAGGGTGTGGGCTGTGACATGAATGTAGGTGGGGAGTTCCTGGACCAAAGGGGAAAGAATGGAGTCAAGGTAGGAGAAGGTGAGTTCAGTGGAACAGGAACAGGCAGAGACAATGGATTGACCTGGGCAGCAAGGTTTATGGATTTTGGGTAGGGAATAGGCAGCGTGGTGTTGGGGAACTATCAGGTTGGAGGCTCTGGACAGGAGATCTCCTGAGGTGATGAGATTGGTGATGGTCTGAGAGATAATGGCCAGGTAATCAGAGGCAGGGTCATGATTGAGGGGATGGTAAGAGGAGGTATCATAGAGCTGGTGTCTGGCCTCAGTGATGTAGACATCAGTTCACCATACTAACACCATGACCCTCCTTATCAGTGGGTTTAGTGGTGAGGTTGGGGTTGGAGCGAAGGGAGTGAAGGGCTGCATGTTCTGATGAAGAGAGGTTGGAATAAATGAGAGAGTTGGACAGATCCAAGTGATTTATATCACAGCAGCAGTTCGAAATGTAGACGTCAAGGGTGGGTAGGAGGCTGGGAGGGGGTGTCCAGGAGGATGGAGTTTGCTGGAGGCAGGAGAGAATGTTGTCAGAGGGTGCGTTGGATACCCATTCAAAGAAATAGGCGCAGAGGCAGTGGTAGAAGCAGTGGAAATAGAGCTCAACATTGGGACGTGCATGAAATTTATTTATGTGTGAGTGCAGGGGAATGAAATTGAGCCCTTTTCTGAGGACTGACCATTCAGCATCAGTGATGGGGTGGGCGGGGTGGGGTCCAGGGTGATGGTGAATGCCCAGAAGGGCTTGGGGCTGGGGCTGGAGCTGGGAGTGGAGGTGGAGACTTCATCAGGAATGGGCGTGTAGACTGGAGTGGTTACATGGGTGGAAGGGAAAGTAATGCGGTCATTGATGATGTCGACAGTCACGTGGTCTTCGACATCGATGGAAGCGGCAGTCACATGCCCTTCCACATCAGCAGAAGTGGCAGTCACATGGTCGTTAGGATGCGGAATGGTTGAGGAGGTGTCTTCCCAACAACAATAAGGATAGAGATGTCATCCCTAGTTGTCATGTACCACATCACCAACCTCCAAATCCAACGCATCATCCTCTGACATTTCCGCCATCTACAATCAGACCCCATTACCAGAGAAATATTGCCCCCCCACCCCTGTCTGCTTTCTGCAGGGACCATTCACTTTGTGATTCCCTTGTCAACTCTACACTCCCCAATAAACTCTCCACCACACCCAGTACGTTTCCCTGCAGCCACAAGAGGTGCAGCACCTGCCCCCACACCTTCCCTCTCACCTCTGTCCAAGGCCCCAAACAATCCTTCCAAATCTGGCAGAGATTCACCTGTGCTTCATGTAAACCTCATCTACTGTATCCGTTACTCCCAATGTGGTCTTCACTACATCGGAGAGACCAAACACAGACTAGGGGATGGATTCGCTGGGCATCTGTGCTCTGTACTCACCAACCAACCTAACCTTCTGGTGAAATATTGATTTCACCTGCTTCAAAATCCTTCCACCAACCAGCCTTATCCCATGTCCTACTTCCTTGACATGTTCAAACCTGTCCATCCTCCTACTCATCCATCAGCTCCACCTTTCCCACTGACCAGTCACTATAACCCCCTACCTGCATCCATTTATCACCATCCATCTACCTATCCCCAGCCCCGCCCTTCCTTCTATTTATTTCTGGGCTCCCCTCGCCCTCCCCAGACCTAACGAAGGGTTTCGGCCCGAAATGTTGACTTTCCTTCTCCTCGGATGCTGTCAGACTTGCTGTGTTTGTCCAGCTCCACGTTTATTGAGAAAATTAGCACTTTTATTTGGATTTCAAGTAAATGAAGACGTTATTAAATGATATCAGTGTTTAATAGCACATTAACTTTAAAACTGAACTACAATCTGTATGCAAAATGTACTAAACAAAACAAATTCTAATTGTATACAATCACAGTGACATAATCCTCTTCATTCTCATAAAATCAAAGTTTCCAAACACTTTTTGCGGAGGGGAAATCATTTTAAACTGATACAAAATTAATGATTATCGATTATTGTTCAGAGGAACAATATCAAATCTCAACAGCAAACTTAACAGTAAAAGTTGCAGAGATTTCTCATTTTTAAAGTGATTATTATTGAAGTATTAAGAAATAAATGTATTGCTTGTGGGCAAGCGGAATCCTTCCACAATGTTAATTTAGCATCTCTAAACCTACTCTCGGTAAGTTAAATATATACAATATTTGTGGCTTTCTTAAGCTCAATCAATTGATTTTTAAAGAAGCCATATATAATAGTCTCAAACTTTTGCATTCACTAGATATGTTGGAACTGACCTGAAATGGACTCTTTGATCAACTGACTGAATAAAATTACAATTGCTAGGAAATGGTACATCTGAGATCCTGGTCTGGGCTACATGTGACTCAGGACCCACAACAATGTGGGCATGAAAGCAAAGGTAGCAATAGTGAGTTGGCGTTTTGATTAAGATATGGGTCGACAGAGATGCAGTAGCAAACATTTAAGGAGATATTCCAGAAAATACAGAATAGCCACGTTGCAACAAATGCAGAAATTTCTAAGGGACAGAACCACTATCCATAGTTAATTTTTTAAAAAAATCAAAGCTAGTATCAATCTCATAAAAAAGACATATAATTGTGGAGACAGGTGGCAGGTCAGAAGGTTGGCCAGATAATTACAAAAGGAAAGAATTACCAGAAGATTAATAAGGAGGGAAAAGTTAGATGATGAGACAAATTTAGCCAATAATATAAAACCAGATAAGGACAGTTTTTAAGGTATTATAAAAGGAAAGCGGTAATTAAGGAAATGTTAGTCCTACAGAAAGTAAACTTGGGAAATTAGTAATGGAGGATAAAGAGATGACATACAAATTGAACAAATATTTTGCATCAGTGTACTCTAGAGACAATAGAAGTAATATCCTGGAAATGGCTGTAAAATGAGGAATTGAAAAGGAGGGAGGAACTCATGGAAGTTACAACTACCAGAGAAGTAGTACTAAGTAAATTGTTGGACCTGTGAGTTGACAAGTTCCCCAGATGTTGGTAGATTTCATCTCAAGGTCTTAAAAGAAGTAACTAGTCAGATAGTTTATGTGCTGGTTTTAGCTTTCCAAAACTCATTAGATTTGGGGAAGATTCTTTTCAGTTGTGAAATCACCAATGTAACTTCTTTATACAAAACGTAATGGAAGGAGGGAGAAAGCAATAAATTATAGACCAATTAGATTAACATCTGTCAAAAGGAAAATGTTAGAAGGTAATAATAGAGGTTATAACAGGCACTTGCATATGTTGAAGATAATGAGAAAGAGCCAACGTGGTTTTGGCAAAAGAAATTACCTTTGAAGACATAATTTGTGCTATGGATAAAGGGAAACCAGTGAATGTACTGTACTTAGATTTTCAGAAGACATCTGATGAGGCGTCAAGACAAAGGTTATTGTAAAAAATTAAAAGCTCATGGTGTAGAGAGTAACATATTGGATGTAAGATTGACTGGCTAATTGGAATTAGACAGTAGGAAATAAAATGGATCATTTTCAAGCTGGCAAGATGCAACAAATGATGTGCTACAGGGGTTAGTGCTGGGGCCCAAACTATTTACAATTTTTATAAATGATTTCGATGAAGGGAGAGAAGGTATCGCGGCTAAAATTGCTGATGACACAAAGATAGGTAGGAAAGTCAGTTGTGACGAGGCCATAAGAAATCTACAAAGGACATAGATAGGTTAAGAGAGGGCAAAGATCTGGCAAATGGAGGACAATGCGGGAAAATGAGTTAATTTGAACAGAAAGAATATAAAAAAGCAATTTATCTGAATGGTGAAAGGTTGCAGAGCTCCGAGAAGCAGGGACGTCTGGGTGTTCTAATGCATGAATCATAGAAGGTTGGTACGCAGGTACAGCAAGAATATTATGTCTTATTCAGAACAGAATTAAATGCAAGTGTAGGGAGGTTATGCGACGGTTGTACGGGGCATTGGTGAGAATGCACCTGGATTACTGTGTACAGTATTTGTCACATTGCTACAAAAAGATATTAATGCACTACAAGCAGTTCAGAAACTGTTTACTAGACCAATACCTGGAATGAGTAGACTGCTTATGAGGAAAGGCTAGACAAGCTGGTCTGAATCCTCTGGAGTTTAGAATAGTTAGAAGTGATTTAATTGAATCATGTAAGAACCTGAGGAAACTTGACCGGGTGGATGCCCTAAGGATATTTCCTGTTGTTGAAGAATCTAGAACAAGGGGTTGTAGTTTAAAAATAAGGGGTTACCCATTTCAGACAGAGTTGAGAAAATTACAGATATCATCAGATGTCCTCGCCTGACAGAATGTCGATAACCTTACATCATCTCATGAAGAGTTTATTGCCAAGCTCAATTCATATGATTAAGCACCAAGAATGATGTGACTAGTGACAGAAACAAAGCTGAGCATCAGAGGAATTGAGAACGAAGCCCAAATACCTTGCCACATGTCAAGACTGTATAGGAGGCTGGCCAAAAAAAATACTTGTAGCTTATTTATAAAAGCTTGTTTTGAACACAGACACTATTTCACTATTTTTGCTTGATTATCTCTCGTTCTCTCAAAGCAGTTATTCTTGACAAGATACATTGGTAAAAAAGATTGAGGAAAGGCGCAGCATAGAGGGATTTGAGAATCCTCATGCATAAACTACAAAAAATGAGCATACACGTTTAGGAAAGGCAATTGGAATATTGCCCTTTGTTTAAATGTGATGGCGTATGAAAATATAGAAGCCTCACTAACACTATTCAAAAGCATTAGTCAGAAAACAGCTGGAATACAGTGAACAGTTTTAGTCCCCTTAGCTAAGGAAATATGTAGCCTTCTGAGGAAGGGTCACTCAACATGAAACATTAACTCTGATTTCTCTCCACAGATGCTGCCAGATCTGCTGATTTTTTCTCGTGTTTTCTATTGTTGTTTTTGAAAGATATAGTGTAATTAAAGGTTGCTCAGAGAAGGTTTGCTAGGTTGATCCTGAGGGACTGTCTTATGAGGAAAGGTTGAGTAGGTTGGCTTGGACTAATTTGATTTAGAAGAATGAGAGCCAACCTTATTGAAACATTCAAGATTCTTAGAGGACTTGGAACAGGATAGATGCTGAAAGATTGTTTCCCCTTTTAGGTCAGTTTAGGACCAGAGGGTATAACCTCAGAATAAGGTCTCCTTCAGATCAGACACCCCCAACTCTCCAGGGTCTGGCACACTTTCACCCTTTGGGACCCAATACCAATCCCTCCCTCATCACAGGGCATAACACCCCTCTGTCTTCTGGACACCTCACACCCTGTTCTTTCATCCAGTCCAGATACCTCCAGCCACCACACTTACCCTAAACATTCAATTACTTAACTGGCAAACCTACCACCCTTCACTCTGATACTTTGGTACCCTACCCTCCTGGTACCTTCCGCATTTAACACTCTTGTCTGACACTTTACATAAGTATCCCTTCACAGGAACTGTCAAATTGGCCTTCTGTGCAGCTGGCCCCATTTGATTCTTGGAATTCATAGAACTACTGCCATGAGAAAGGGAAGGTAGTTTGCCTACCTGACTATCCTACACCATGAGGACACAATTGCAATTAAGGTATGCTCCACATTTCTGCAGGATCTGTGACTGATATCTCCTGCTAGAAATGCGGAGCTCTCCCTTGATGTACAAAAGTGCGAGCATAACTTGACTTTCATAAATTGCCACTTCTCGGAAAATCCTGCCCAAGTCCTTTCAAGTTCTTAGCAAGCTCTTGATACATTCCTTGCTACTTTTCAATACATATATTTAGCTATGAGAAAATTTGAGACTAGAAATCAGAATGGAAGACTACTTCATGGCTATTGTTGCTCAATAACTTACTTAACTTTTCACACGACTATAACCTGCAGATACATAAAAGGGCACATAGAGAATATGCAGACATCTATTAAGTGAAATCTATTTCAAAGCAGTACTTACTACATAAATATGTGATTGACGATCCTTTTCTCCTTTTGATTAAAACACAGCATGATGACATAAATCATGTCAAGATTTACTTCCAGTTACCTCCAGATGCTGAGCACAATGTATCACTTACCCTGCTCCTCTTCTCAAATGAAAACAAAAAGGGTCGTACTATTTTTTGTTAAAATGAAGCTATCTATCCTCTTAGCATTTATATTGTTTCACAGAAATGGTCAAGAGGAGGTTAGCTTTATTGAGAAATCTGCATAAAATAGCAAATATGTGCAACATATACGTTTTTCAGCAGTGATTTTTTTTCTGTTAATAATCTGACTATCAGATTTTAGGTAAAATTAAGAACATTTACTATATTTAGAAAGAAAAACATTAAAGTTAGTAACTTGTTTAAAGAAAATCTTGCACAAAGCCTAGGAGCATAGAATGTTTTCATCAATAACTCACACTGGACTGCAAGTCAATTCCACTCATCCTAGGGAGCCAGTTGGAGGTCTGATCAACTTTCATTTTTCTTCTTCACTTAAGTACAACAATCAAGCCAAGTTTAATTATGCTGCTTGCGGCAGCAGGGCATTAAAAAGTGCTGGGAATCTAATGGGTCTGCTGCTGCATAAACGTAGCCAGATGTCCTTAAAGGGGCTTTTGAAAGGGAGTCACTGAAACACATGTTACTGAAGCAGCAAAAAAGCATGACTTTCAGCCTTTTGATTCCCAATACAGCTGTGGAGGTACTCATGAGTTAAGTAAGGAACAGAGAGAAAGTCCTATTTTCCTCTGATGGATTAGTACATTTTCTTTTCCCTCTGACGTTGATGGTATTTATTATCACTATTCCTTTACTGTCAATTTTTTCACTACATTTTACTGAAGGTTCAACTGCCAGTGTTATTACATGTTTGAAAACAAGGATCAGATTGCCATTTTGAAGTTTGTGAATGCTTTCTTCTTCATTGACTTTATGAACAATTAATTATACTTGGAAAGAGAATGCTGGTGGAGAAATTACAAAGTCTATGTACAATTGATGCTTGGCAGCTAATCATTGTTGAGTCTTTTGCAATGCATTTGCAATTCATTACTGTTGGATCATAAGTGAGCTTGATGAGACAGGAATACTTAAGAGTCTAATAGGCTCAAGAAATTGAATAGCTTTGGTGAGCTCCTTTGTTCCAATGTAAATAAGAATATAAAACACAACAGCATTAGAAATAAAAGCAGGAATAAGACTATTTGTCCCCTTGGATGCTCAAAGACTGGAACTAACCCAAATGATGCAAGTCAGGACCCCTGAGATGTCCCAAAACATTGACTGCGAGTAAATACCCGGGAAGTTAAGGGTCATTGTGGACTCAACAGGCCAAATGGCCTACTTCCATCCTGTAGGGATTCTATGATTCCACGATGCTATGATTCTAAGTTTAAACCTCTTATCAGCAATTAAACTGTATCTGGAATCCTCTGAAAATATCTCCAACTCTAAAATAGAATTATGGATTTCAGAAGGCTCTTGTCTGGATATTTTATGTTATAAAGTTTAAAACCATTTGGAACTTTAGGATATGTTACTGGCCTCAAGTCTCCCCACTGGGTCTCATTTTACCCACAACTACACTTGCCCCTGACCACACATTAAACTAGCCTCTCCTTGCACTGACTACACCGTCAACTTGACCCAAAGCCCCCCCAGTTGTCCTGACCTGAGTGGATATCATTCCAACCTTATCTGAACCAAACCCTCTGACTGTCCTGACTAGTCCCCAACCCAAACCGCAACTTAACCATACCCCCAGCCTGACTACACCACCCCTCTGAACATTCACCCCCCTATCCAGACTACTACTCAATCTCCTAACTCCCTCAACCTGATGGAATTACTCTCCAACATGATTTGCCTCCTCATTCATCTGCCACCCTAACCTCTCCCCTACCCACTTGCCATCTTACCCTTTTACCATCCCACTTCCTTTTATCAACTTGTCACCTTGTTGTATAAAGTATCGGTTCTATTAATGTTAAATTGTATTGATCTCCACCCAATCCAAATATACCACACCAAATTTGGGTAGGGAATCAATTAGCATTGAACAAGCTGCTGATGAAGACAAATGTAACATATCTCAGCTTCAGTCATAGTTATGCCTAACTAGTTAATGTTATTCCTCCTATTGTCATTGACAATAAAATATCTTGTTATGCAAGAGAAGTGCCTCTTTTTTTCAAAATTCTTGTTAAAATGTCTGTCACCAAGACATTTTTATTTTAAATAGAGACCTGTAGAAAAGGTAGTAAAATAATTGTGAAAATTTTCAATCTTCATATAGAATGGATTAATCAAATTCACAAAAATAGCCTTGGGGATAATTTCACAGATTATATTTAGAACAGTTCTTTGGAATAATGCATTCTGGAGCCAAAGAAGGAACAATCTTTTTTAACTTGTTAATTGTAATTAGTAAGGAGTAATTAATGATCTCCTAGTAAATGATTCTCTACACAATAGTGATAAAACAAGATAGAATTGAATTGGCTACAGTAGACTGGGCAAATAGATTAAAAGATGTTAGTGAAAAGCTGCTTGATATTTAAGGAGATGTTGCGTAAAACTCAAAAAAAGATTAACACCCATTAGAAAAGAAAAGTTCTACAGGAAGCATGTACCAACTTTGATGAACTAAGGAAGTTAAAAATAGAATTAAATTGAAAGAAAAGATTTTCACTCCCATAAAGATTAATGGTCTGTCAGAAGACTCAGAAATATTCGGAAACTGGTTTCAAAATGGATTGCCAGAAAAAAAGTGGAAGATATTAGAACATGCAAATATAGCTTAAAAATTGCAAGAAATATAAAAATGACCAGTAAGAGCTTCTACAAGTATATATAAAGGATGAAAGTAACTACAGCAAAGATGAAAGATTTAGACTGGTAAATTAGTGAGGAGAAACAAGGAAAGGATGGCCAAAAAATTGGCACCCTGGAAGGATTGTCTTTTGCTTCAGTTTTGCCAATAATAATCTCCTACTGGAGGATATGACAGAAAGGTGAGCGATCCTACTGTACAAAAGGTATGAGAACCCTGAAAGGGTTAATGCTGAGAAGGTCTTTAAGCACCATGCAATACAATAATGTCTTAGTTGGGGAGAAAAGTTTATGATCTCAGAGGAGATAGACCTACCATCTGGACCATCCTTATAGTCTCTGTAGCAGTCTGTAACTTGTACCTGAGCGCTAACGTGAAATTTAAAAAAGTGGATCTTCTGCCATTTGGCTGAGACCAAGTTGCACCGAGTTTATTGGAGGATTTGTGTCATGAGGCCGAGAAAGTTGTCTCACTATAGCTTATTAAATTTGCTCTATTAATGAGCTTTCCCACCCCACAGTGTCCATCACAGCTGATTCTGACCCTATTTTACCACATGCCATTCCTAAGAAAAGCTGCCAAGAGACTGGCATATCATGTGCCATTTTAAAAAGGCAACCATGCCTCTGGATAAGTTCTAACTGCCCTGCTCACTCAAAAACAGGCTGTGAATATGTTGGAGAAGGGGAACAATGACATCGCAATTTTTTCATAGAGATCTAGATGTCCTGGTGGATGGGTTGGATGGAACAGGGCTGACCTCTTCCCAAAGGGCCAGCAAAGAAGACTGCACCACCAGACCTGAGCAATCTGGTCCTGTAGTATGAGGGTCAATGCCTGCTCCTCTGTGCCAGGTTAAGTACCACATTCATCTCTCTGCTACAGTGCACTCACTCTATGCATACTAATCCACCAACTTGTCACCAAGGGTCTGCCACTCTCATTATTGTCTAATGGCATGCCACCTACTCTCATCTCACTCAATCCCAGCTCTTTCTCTTTTTATTGGGGAAGACACCACATAACAAGGCAGACTAAGCCTGTAAAGCTGGAGGGCCACTTGATATTAAGCTCCACATCATTATGCAGCAGAAAACTGGGACCTCTCCTATGGGATGCAGAAATGTCCGTATCCTGCCAACTGTGGAAGTTCAATTCTTCATGCCACTGCAACTTTCACATTAACCCTGCCAGCAGTATCATCCATGCATAACACTTCTAATAACTGCCACAATATCTAAATTCCCCGCACGGTCGCCCTTCCCATAAGCTCCACATGCAGCAGACCTCCCCACATCCCCACACAACCCAGCTTTATGGTCCTGTACCTGCTCCTGTACTTTTAGCACCCAGCCTTTAGTCTATACAGAAAATATGCTAAGCATAGTCATTTACTTCAGTAGCCCTTTGAAGTCAGGTTGCTCCTTT
This sequence comes from Ginglymostoma cirratum, assembly GCA_024137785.1. NCBI lineage: Eukaryota > Metazoa > Chordata > Chondrichthyes > Orectolobiformes > Ginglymostomatidae > Ginglymostoma > Ginglymostoma cirratum. The sequence continues at coordinate 4,602,700 of JAHRHZ010000074.1, read as the reverse complement.
CCAATCCAGGCTTTACCATTTCCCCTCTTCCAGATCCCATTCTCCCCATTCACAATTCTCACAGTCCTCTTCTCCCTAGTTGGCACAGCAAGACAAAGAGGGTAAGGCAAGAATAATGTGAGCATGAGTACTAAGCCTTGTTAAGTGAGCAAGTAAGCAGCCATGAGATGTAGCCTATTCCAATCTGTGAGCTAGGCACCTGTCCTTGCATGCAATGTTTCTCTGGTGCAGCATTTCAATACTTGTTGCTGATACACCCTGCAAATATTAGCTTGTGCCTCCAATGCTCCCTGCACCATATTGCACTAGAGTTATCATGACGGTTGTCAGAGGTTGGCGTGCCCATGGATCATGCCCTGAGATGAAGTTTAGTTGGATGCTATATGGAGGTTCTTTGGAGTAAATGGTGAGCTGAATCCACCAAGTACCTGCTCTGGTTGCACGTCGAGTTTTTTGGATGTTGAGCTTGTTTGATGAGTTTGGCACAATAGAAAGCTGATCATTAATGAGGTGAGTTAGGCTGTTAACAAGGCATTTAACTAATACCCTTTAATTGGCAAATTGCTACTACCCAGCAAAAGACTCACCAAGCCACTTATCAAAGCATAAAAATGTTCCCAGCATCGAAATTGGCAACATTGTACTTATCGTCCGATTCTGTCACAAGTCTCATAATGTGTCCACAATTTTTGTCTATGTGCGCTCTATAAATAATGACATTTATACTCAGCATCCGGGACCTCTTTGATTGCCATCAGAAAAGGAAAAGTAGTATGAGACGGTGAAAGAGATATCAGGATCATCTATAGTGAAAGATAAGCCTCTGGGCAGATGTCCTTGCTTTATTGACAGTAAATAATTACATGTGCCTGGTTTTGTTTTCCATGTCTTAGCATGTGTTGTCTTGCATATCCTAGTGTAGGTACCTCTGACTGTTTTCCACTGCATGCTCCGCAATCTAGAAAAAAGGAACATCCCTGAATAAAGACATTCTTGATATTAACAAATTATTTTTTGGTTAAAACTCCAAAATATATTTCTACTGATTCACAGAAATTTTAAAGCAAGTATTTGATCACATCTCTTCATTGCAAAAATATCAGATGTGTTTGTGACTTTAACCACACTTTCTAGCCATCCCCATAATCCTCAACCCCTTCTGGGTCGAAAAAGCTTCCAATTCAGTCTTGAACATAATCAATGAACAAGCCTCTAATGCTTTCTGGGGCCGAGCACTCTAAAACATAATGACCTTTTAAGAGAAAATAATCTTCCTTACGCCCATTTGAATTGGAGTCACCTTATTTTAAAATTATTCCCTCAATTCCAGAACTCCCCAGGTCCAGAAAAATCCTTCCAACATCTACCCTAACAAGCTTCCTCAGAATCTTATATGTTTCAATAAGATTACTTGTTAGTCTTCTAAACTCCAGTCAGTACATATCCAAAGTGCACAACCATTCCTCAAAAGACAACCTTTTCAATAATACCAATTGCAGAATTCAGCCCATTGAGTCTACTCCATCATTCAATGAGGTCATGACTGATCTGATACCCTCAACTCCACTTTCCATCCTTTTCCCTACAACCCTTGATTCCCTTACTGGTTAAAAATGTCTATCTCAGCCTTGAATATATTTAATGATCCAGTCTTGACGGCCCTCTGTAGCAAAGAATTCCACAGACTCACCACTTCTGAGATAGAAATTCCTCCTCACCTCTGTCCTATGTGTGTGATGCCTAATTCTGCAATTACGCCCTCTTGTCCTAGACTTTTCCACAAGGAAAAGAATCCGTCCAGCCTGCCATTCATTTCCTTCCATGATCTGCCAATTGCTAGAAGTGAACTGTGAATGGAAAATGGTTGGGGCCACGCCTGATGTACACAGAGTCAGAGTGAGTTTGATGGCCAAAAATGCCGGCTCTACTTGTGCATGATGGAAGGGCCCTCAAAGGGCAATTGCAGTAATCATGCATCTGCAGAGTGGTGGTTCTCACTATTTGCAATCATATCATTTGTACATGTGAAATTTATGCAGAGTATGTGGGTTGCAAATGCTGGTCACAAGCAATGTTAATTATGTCATTGGTCCTTGCAAATTGAAGATAGACATCTCTGTGAAGCAGAAGTAACCACAGGCACCTGTGAGCCACAACATTCACATCCAATGCAAGAAATCCATGAGTGCAAACTGATTCCTTATCCAGCTGAACTGTAAGTATATGTCGAGACTCTATTATGTGACATAATGCCTTACATGGGGCTGTAGGCAGGGAGGCGATTCTATTGCTATCTATTTTCCAAATTACTGGTGAAGCACTCTTCAAAATAAGGTCCTGTGTCAAAGTGTCAAGATTAGTCAATGCATACCACCACCCTTATCTGAATGCCACATGTCTCACTCTACGGAGGACTTTGTAATGTTGTTATTTGTAAAGGATGTGAGTAGACTGTTCTCATTCCAAAGAACCTGTTCTGTTCCTTACACTCACAGGGCAGATTCATTGCAGGCATGACTGATGGAGCCAGCCACAGATGGCTGTTGAAGCTCATTCTTTGAATATGTTTAAGGGAGAGATTGATAGATTTCTGGTTTCTGGCATGCAGGTAGGTCAAAGACAATCAAGCGTTCAATTAGCAATGATCACATCGAATGGTGGGGCAGACTCAGTGGGCTGAGGGGCGGTGTTAGTGTAGGCTGAGGATGTCTTGGACTGAACTCTGTGAACTGTTGGATCAGGACCTATGAACTGAAAGAATGGGTGATCATCCTATTTCAGTGGTCGCCAAGGTGACAGCCGCACAGAACTTTTGCGTGACTGGCTCCTTCCAGGGAGCCACAGAAGGACTTGTGCGAGATTTCTCAGTCATCCACCCACGAATGCCTAAAGACGGTGACCAATTCCATCTGTGCCAGATCACACCAGTTCATCTCATTTCCCACTGACAAAGTCAATGTAGCAGCCTGGGAAGTCAGGTTTTGCCAACATGGCTGACTCATTCTAGGTGCAGGGTCGCATTGACGGCACACATGTCATGCTGAGAAGATCATCTCATAATGCAGTGAAGTTCAACAATAGATTGAACACCATTCCATCTGTGATCATCAATGTTACTTCTTAAAGGCTTGCACCCAACCTGCTGGGAGTTAGCCATGACTTGTGAGTGGTTGTGTTCCTATTGTGTTTGAGGGTTTAGGTGGCTTACAAGGTTACTTACTGGAGGACAAGAGCTGCACGACTGTTCTCACTGCTGATGACTCTATAACACAACTTCCTCACTGAGGTGGAGCATTGATACAATGTAGCCCAGATTTCAACCAGAGGCATGGTGGAATCGATCGCATGCTTGCTGAAGATGAGGTTTTGATGCTTGGACAGGTCTGGCAGAGCCTTGCAACACAGCCCAGTCATAATGTGCCAAATAATCCCAGCCTGCCTTGCTCTTCACAACCGGAGCAGGCAACGAGGAGAAGGGATGGGTACTGACAAACTGGGACAGCAGAAGGAATCGTCTTCCTTTATGGAGGATGAAGGTGTTGAGCAGGAAGAAGAGCATCTTCTGCACATTAGAGTGTTGCAGCGTCAGATGCTGCAAATCAGGCAGGACTTCAATAACACTCAGTTGCAGCAGATGAGAGCTGAATACAGCAATCACTTATTGACAGGAAAATTGCTGTTGCTCAGCATTCATTTGTTTTCCAGGAGTGAAATGCAGCTTCTGTTTGTGTAATTTTTGTTTGCCTTTGGAGTTTATAAAAATGTCTTGCTTCTGAATCATTTGAAGGATTCGCTGTATGTGAAAACACCATATCGAACAATATTAGGACACTGAACTACAGAGAACACTTGGGAAAAGAAGTATCAGTGTTTCAGAGATGTCTATAAGATGACATGTAGGTAAAAACCAATGAGACATGCAGCCTGGCGCTTATTTGGCCATAGGTGTAGGAACGTGCAGTTGTATGTGCAAGGAAGTGTCGCATGTGCCATCTTTTTGTCATGACAAGCAATGCTTTGTAGCTGCTATGCCACAAATTGATGGCAAAGGACAACTCCAGACTGTCAGTATGTGGCTGGTGCGCTGTGGGCATTTAAAGATGGCACCAGTGCCAGGGATGATTGTTTATTCCAGTAGCGAGTTCTTCTGACTATGTCGAGTGCTAGAATCCTTGAATGAATGAGGCATCATAGGGGCAGGGGTGATAATTATTGATGTAACTTTGAGATTTTAGTGCAGACAAAAATCTGTTTGGCCTTGCTGATTGAAACCTTCATGAAACTCAAAGAAAATTATGCTTTGCCAAATATGGTAAATATCAGTGCGTGGAAAATTTATGAAATTTCAGAAAGAAATATATTTGCACCTATATTGATAGAAATGGTGGAGTTCAAATTTTTTAACATGTTGCAGGTTTACTAAACAGATCAAGAGCCTCAATTGTCTGCCCCAATACTATTCTTCTTTCTATAATGTGGAAGAAGGAAGAATGCATTGAGAAACCCATAATTGACCTCTTTAAATTGCTGAAAACATACATCATGTTAATCTAAACAGTTCATTTAATCTAGACGGTGAAGTTACTCCTACAAAATTAATGAGCCTAAAATGAGACTATAAAGAAATGATGGACTTGAATTTCTGAATTATTTAAATATCAAAAATGATGAAGCCAAGTGAAAATCTGCAAGAACTCAGTTAAATCCGGTCTCTGACTTCTTTTTCTTGCTATCAACATGTTCTGTTTCTTTGGTAATGATGCATTTTGTATCAGATTACAAATTTAGCAATTCTCGATGCAAGAGATTCCTGCATTCCGGGCATTACAAAGAGATCAATCAAGGATTTCAAATTTCAAATACCAACAATTGAAAACAGCACAGGGCATACATTTTGACTGATATCCATGTGCATTCCTGATCACACAATGTGGGAGAGATTCAAAAGCAGACCGACAGAAACATAGAAGATAGGATCTGGAATAGGCCATTTGATCTGTCAAGCCTGGTCTGCCATTCAGTGTGATCATGGCTGAGCATCCTACCCAGTACCCTGTTCCCATGTTCTCTCCATACCTTTTAATCCCTTTAGTCCTAAGAACAATATCTAAATTCTATTTGAAACCATTCAATATTGGGCCTTAACTGCTTTCAATGGGAAAGTATTCCACAGGCTCATCACTCACAGGGGACAGCACGGTGGCTCAGTGGTTAGCACTGCTGCCTCACAGCACCAGGAACGCAGGTTTGATTCCAACCTCAGGCAACTGTCTGTTGGAGTTTGTATGTTCTCCCTATGTCTGCGCAGGTTTCCTTCGGGTGCTCCGGTTTCCTCCTACAGCCCAAAGATGTGCAGGCTAGGTGGATTGGGAATACTAAATTGCCCATAGTGTTCAGGGACATGTAGATTAGGTGGGTTATTGGGGGTATCGGTCTGGGTGGATGCTCTGAGGTTCGGTGTGGACTTGTTGGGCCAAGGGGCCGGTTTCCACACTGTCGGATTCTATGATGTCTGGGAGAGGAAATTTCTCCTTATCTCAGTCCTAACTGGTTTACCCCATATCCTTGTATTGTGGACTCTTTTGTCAGTGGAAATATATTTCCTGCATCCACCCTGTTTAGTTGTGTTTAAACTTTATAGTTCTCAATGAAATTCCCCTCGTTCTTCTGCACTCTAGTGAATAAAAAGCTAACTAATTCAATATCTCCTCATACATCAATCCCACCATCACAGGCGTCAGTTTGATAAGCCTTTACTCTGTCTACAGCAACTACATTCTTTCTCAGGGAAGGACGCCAAAATTGTTACCTGCAAAAATACGTTTATAATTAAGCTGATGCTGCTGCAACCTTCTTCCTTTTTCTAACCAAGCCAAACCTCCACCAACACTTTACCAATCCATGCTTTATTCCTGCATCTTTATCTCCCTTTTCCTATCTTGTGTTACCATACCCAAAGACACCAATAATGCTTAAGAGATAATACAGTGTGGAGCTGGAGGAGCACAGCAGGCCAGGCAGCATCAGAGGAGCAGAAAAGTTGACATTTCATTTCGGGACCCTTCAATAAAGCTAAGAATATTTGAATTCCCAATGATAAAATCAAAAAAGAATCTCATGACAATATTTCAAGTTTTAAACTTTAACCATAACAAACAAACTGAAAGAAAAAACTATTTGAAGAATATTTAAGTCCAGAGTCTCAATAAAGTTAAATAAAAACCTAAAGAACTGTGGATGCTGAATATCAGAAACAAAAACAGAAGCTGCTGGAAAAGCTCAGCAGGTCTGGCAGCATCTGTGAAGAGAAATCAGAGAGAATTCTGTGGAAGGGTCACCAGACCCGAAATATTAACTGCTTTCTCTTCACAGATGCTGCCAGACCTGTTGAGCTTTTCCAGCAACTTCTGTTTTTGTTTTTCATTAAGATTGATGGGTTTCGTTCTTCAGCTTAAATGGTGTTCAAGCCCCAGATCTGGAAGTTGTGCTGTCACATCCATACTCACCAATTTCAACATGAGGCATACAAGGAAGGGGTACGTATTTCATACTTCTAATGTTCACAGATACAGGAATTCATTCAGAGGTGCAAATTCCTTTGCTCCTGGAGCAAGGCATGAGAAATTTACAAACTTGGAAAAAAGTTCTAAGCCTGCCAAATTTCTTTGGAAATGTCTTTTGGAAAGGGCAGGTGTTCTTTTGGGATTATTAAGAATGAAAGTGATAGTGTGCATAAAATGGACAAGGGCTGTGGAGCTGTCAAGCTGTTGAGGCATTCAAATCTCCAACTCTAAATATTGATTAAACCCAATCTGCAGTTCAAAAAAAAGTCTGCATTTGCACTCTTGGTCGATGTTTAATGACATTCATGTCCCACAAGTGAATAAAAACATGCATGATTCCTCTGCACCAGCATTTTGAGATTTTTCTTCATTGAGATAATAAGTTGCCTTTCAATTCTTCTGTTCAACATGGATAACCTCACACTTATGCAAATCAAAATCCATCTTCATAATTTTGGCCCATTCACCTAACCTGCGGAGCTTGCAAATTTATAATTTGATTAACAAAGTAGGATTCCACACAGAGTGTGGGAATAGAGAAACCCGAATGTATAAGTGCACAGATCATAGGGATCCAGTTACTCACAGCCATCAAACTATCTGGATCTGAATATTACATTCGACGTTGATTGTTCAGTGCATAAGCATTGGATAAGTGTCGTTTAAAACTAAAGTATGCTGCATGAGTAATATTGGTTAACCTCTAGTTAAAAATTACATCCTTCTTTTGTACTCTCTTCTGTTTCTTCATTGCACTGTGTCCTAATTAGCACATATATAACATCTGCTCCTAGTTTAATTTCCAAACTGAACCTTAAAAAATACAATGGACTCCAACTGTAGCAAAAGTTAAAGGCTGCACACTTGAGTTTCAGTATTTGAGCTTCAAAGTATGATCAGAATTTCTCAAAATGCATTGTTTGTGGATCTCTTTTTGTGTAGGTATCTTCCATTCTTTGTGCCATTTTGAAAGCACAAGCTCTTTTGCACAAGGCAACAGTAATATCTTGGTCAAATGCGAATTCTATTAGTTCTGTTCTCATTGGTATTCACAATGTTACAAAGTAGTCTTTTTTCACAGATTGCCAAAATAATAGCGTTTTTCACGATGCAGGTATTTAAAATGATTCATTTTAAGAACATCCGTGATTCACTTACGAAAATGGAATGCTGAATCAGAATTTGCATATTCCAATCAAAAGATAGTTTCTCCACGGTCTAACAAAATAATGCACAAGTATACTTATACTGGCATATTTATTGTTGATTTTAGCTCACAATTAAAAATGTCACAGAATTGAAATCACTTCATAACTTTTAAAGAAGGGATTTTTAATGAAGAATTATCCTGGCAGGACTCACAGTACAGAGAATGTGCAAATCTTGCACAATATTAACGATTTCTTTTAATATATCTTCAGGTCAAACATCTTTGCATTCTTCTGTGCTTAGTACATTTTCTGGGCTGGGCAAGTTCAGAACGCTTTGTTCACTCATACTGCCTTTTTTATTGTCATACCTGGAAAACTCTCGACAGAAGAGAAGGGCTTTCTTTGCTTCCCAGTGACGGTGCACCTTCTCTTTGATAACTTGTACCCCATGATGTTTTATTAACCAAAGCTTTGACAGCAAACTAACACTTCTGCAGTCTCCCGAGCCCTTGACTTTCCCCACAGAGAAGAAGCAGCACTATTGCGCTCACATTAGATGTTGCTTAAAAGTGTCAATGCTTTCAACAAATGCTGGTCAGATACACTGAAAACCTATTTTTAAAAATGTATATTTCTTCTGAGTTGATGCAAAGTTGTACACCGTATAATAATTTCAGTTGGAGAGTTGATGCAATAAAAATGCATGATAACAAAATCATTGAAATTCTATTGCTCTGCAGCCCGTCTTGTTCATGCTAGGCTTAAAACAACTAGCTGGCTTGATGAACCGCTGTGTCCATGGCTTTGTGGGTTAAAACACTTCAAGTATCCCAGTAACAGCTAGAATAGAACCCTAGGTCGCGCATCTTGAATACAGAGGGATGATTTCTTTTCAATGTTCAAACTGCTGATTTGGAGATCTTAGGATTCAACTTTTAAACACTTCAGCTCACTGTGAGTAATAAACTGAATGTTCCCATTTTATCCCACCCTGAACAAAGGTTCATCAAGTTAAAATTGCCCCATATACGTAAAATACAGATGTTGAAACTTAAATTCCTGGACAGTGCCTTAAGATTATCATATACTACAGTAGTACAACATAATTTCACTGCGAACCTTTCTTCTTTGATTGATCTTAAATAACTACTTAATTATCCTGCGCACAGTTTCATTTCATTTTTGTTGACATACAGTAAATATGAAAATTGGGTTGGTACACACTCGCAGAAAGATAAAAGCATTCGCTCAGGTTGACCACCCATTCAAAGTCAATCAGCTTCGTGTGGCACAGTTTCAGGCCCAAAGTCTGGGACTGGACCTATCTAAGCAGTTTGTTGTAGGCAAGATAAAAGGGATAAATTTGGTCAGGTCTTCACAGAAAGGTGATCCTGCATCTGAAGGGAAAACAGTGCAATTAAGAAGCTTGATTGGACATTTAAATTGTCTCTGCACTCAAACAAGACCAGATACCAGTTAGGAGGTACTGTAACTCAGCACTATAAGAAATACATAGCAGCTGAGGAACTTCTGAGGTAAAAAAAGCCACTGAATTAACAAGATTTGGGGAAATGGACACCCAAGTTACCAGCCGTGGGTGACCTAGGCACAGAAAAAAAAGTAAATAGAAGCAAGGGTAGACCATTCAGCATGGAGCCTGTTACTCCATTCACTATGATACTGGATGATTCACCACCCCAATGCCATGCTTTTGCTCTCTCCCATAGCTTGGGTCCAGGAAGTCAATAAAACAAGGAGGCTGTTAATAGTACCCATTTCAGCAGAAAGCACCTATCCCACCTGTAGATGGTTTATTGATCCAGTATTGGACTATTTATCTACCTCAGGACTCATAAAAGTTCATTCAGTGGAAAAATGTCACATCAATCCTGAGGGACTACCTAAGTAAAAGAAGCTGCAGAAACACTGACACCTGTGAAAGTGATAGACATGGAATTGTACATTCTGAAGGAAACTCTGTACATTGTATTTTGTGGGAAAAAAGTGTTCATTGAACAATGTTGATAGTCAACATTAAATGCTATGTCGATAATCATTTTCTTCGGGATAATTTTTATTCAGAGTGTCTTTGAGAAAAGATTGAGAATTGACTTTGTTGGTCTGTAGGAAATCTTAGAGAAAAAAGAAATCAAAAGTAAAATGGATAGATGCTAGTCATCAATTATCAAAGTGTCTTACAAGGAAGAATGATTGAAGCAGGAAGTTGTTAGAGGTCCTGGAAGAGGATTTCTTCTGTCGTGATGCATTGTGACAAATATTTGATTACACTGCTGCAATTTAAGTACATTATAAAGTTTTTGTTAAAAAAAGAGTCCATTAATGGTTGATTAACTGTATTTAAACAAACACAGGTAAAGATAATGTTTTAATGAAGAACTGAGAACACAAAGACGGTCAGCTAGGATACAAATGAGTTGTTAGGAGGCAGAAATCTATGAAGCTGCATCCTGCAAATAAACCAAAATAATAAGGAAAAGATCTATATTTTGTTTTGTGGTTCACTTTCTGGCTTGGAGCAATTTAACATGTCTTTCAGTTTCACTGACTTCTTGCTCATCATTACTAAACAGGTTGCAGTTCTTGGATATGTGAAAGGTTTAAAGAAAGGTTTTGGTTATGGTGAACATATGAAAGTAAGAAGTGTATGCTTATGTCATTTGTACTTTGGGGATCAGAGAAGATTGCAGAATAAAAGATGTATGATATGAGTATGAGAATTAGAACACAGATGCTTTCATCTTCAGCGACTTCAGAGCTCACAAACATAAAGTGTTTCGTATTTCCAACATTTTTTCTTTTAATTCTCAGATTCTCAGTGCCTTGGTGTTTTGCTAATAGCTACTGTTTTTCCTTTGCTTTAATCTGCTAACCAGAGAAAACGTGTCTAGTTCCCACAGGTTTTATTTGCCAGGATAATAAAGCTCAGCTCTTTCACACCTTGTCACTTGACTAATGAGCAATTAATGGTTATCCTCTGGGAAGATGGAAGCCAAGGTTATTTTTGCAGTCAAAGTGATTGGAAGATAGAATGAATATTGCTGGACCTTTAAGAAACTAAGTTAGCCCTTTGTGACAGACTGACTAATCTGGTGCTTAAGCCAGGCAGGTTCTGCAGACCATTATCGAAGATTGAATAATTGGGTTATCTCAGTAATGGAGTCTGCTTGGGTGTATTTGCTACCAGGATTTAAGATTCTTTCTAATTGGCTCCAGTGCTAGACAAATTCTGCCAGAGAAGCTGTGGACTGCTTAAAATTGTTTGGTATTGATAGACTGTAGGATTTTATCCAGTTAAACCACAGCAACACTCCAATGCATGCTTGAGAGTTCAATAAACTTTGGTTCCCATTAGCGTGGGAAGAAATAAGTGACATTTAATCCGACGAGGAATATATGCACTCGATATCAGATATCTAGAGTCCATATATACTTGACACCATTCAACATATAGGGGCCTTTATACAATAAATGTGTTATATGCTCAATATATGCAAGTTTTTATTATTGTATGTTTATTGGTGATGAGGAATTTATACAATATATTCCATATCTTTCCCAATGGCATTTTATAAATTGAAATGGAAGACTTTTCAGCTGAAATTTTTATCTTGTTTCTCTCTCCACAAGGGCTTTGCGACTGGCTGAGCATGTGCAACATTTTATATTTTTTATTTGGATTTCCAGCATTTGCAGTATTTTGATATTGATTTTCTGAACAGGTTCTTAAGTAGGTTCTCAAAAGATTTCACTTAAGTTAAATACCTCCAAGTTAAATAAAAGTTAGTTTGGAAGGGCTGAGGAAACATGTTCCACAGAGTTTAGACCTCCAATGTAGCTATGTTCTGAAGAGAAGTGTGCTATAGGAGATGACTGAAGAGGAAATAAGCATAAGTAACAAAGTATGTGGGGAAAAAACAAGCTGACTGATCAAAGTAGGTGGTCTACGTGTATAAATAATTATAAGGTTTTCATAGAAAATAGTTCTCTGTATTATAGCACAATTTTCCATGTTATCATCATAAGACCAAAGACAAAAAAAAACAAAAGTCTGCCATTCAGCCCATCAAGTCTGCTCCACCATTCTATGAGATCTTGGCTGATTTGATTATCCTCAATTCAACATTTTGCATTTTCTTTGTAACCCATGATTTCATTACTGGTTAAATATCTGACTGCCTCAGCTTTGAATATACCTAACGATCCGAACTTGACAGCTCCCTGCAGTAGAGAATTCCACAGATTCACAATCCTCAGGGAAGAAATTCTTCCTCACCTCGATCTTAATTTGAGATTGCACTCTCTGGTCTTCAACTGTCCTACAAGAGGAAACAACCTTTGCATTGCTGAAAATTCTCTCCTTATCCTAAATCTCTGTCTTCTATTCTTCAGCCAATCAACTGTTTGTGTTAATATACTGCCTCAAAGACTATGGGCTGTCATCTTACCAAGTAGCCTAATATGTGGACCTTATCAAACACCTTCTGAAAATCTAAATATGTTACATTGACTGATTTCCCTTTATCTATCCTGCTAGTTACCTCCCTAAAGAATTCTTATAAATTTGTCAGGCATGATTTTCCCTTCATGAAGCTATGCTTACTCTGCTTGATCATACTACTTATTTCTAAATGTTCTTTATAATAGATTCTAACATTTCCCAATAACGGATGTTAAGCTAATCAGTCTACAGTTAAATGTCTTCAGTCTCCTTCTCTTTTCAGAATCGAAGGATTCTTGGAAGATTCCTACAAGCGCATCCACTATCTAGGGATCTACTTCTTCTAATGTACTAGGAGGCTTCAAAATGTAATATCTCCAAGTTTGCAGAGGACACAGAGGTGGATGGGAGGAGGAATTTCTTCTCTCAGAAGGTTGTGAATCTCTGGAAGTCTCTACTGCAGAGGAGTGTAAAGGCTGAGAATACCTATCCAAACATGTTGTGATATCCTCTTGCTTTATAATCCTACATTTTCTCTCTTGCAAAATATCTTTCCCCCCCAACTCTCACTAATTAGTTGAAAGCCCTCTCTACAGTCCTCTTTATTCACCAGGACATTGTGAAGTCAGTTCAAGTGCAGCCTATCGTACCAGAATAGCTCTCTTCCACCCCTGAACTGGTATTAGTGCCCATGAACTGAAACCCACTCCACTCAGACCAATCTTTGATCCACATGTTTACCTCCTTGACTTTATTTACCCTATGTCAGTTTGCTTGTGGCTTAGGTAGTAATCCAAAAATTATTACCTCAGAGGTATAAGGAGCTCCTAACTCTGGAATATTTTAGTGAAACCTCCTTTCTAGTCCGACTAATGTCATTGGTGCCAACACAGATGACAAAATCTCCTCTTTCCCTTTTCTTTTTCAGTCCTGCGCAACATCACTTTATAGAAAATCATGCTATAGACATAATGGGGCATTTGGGAAGAGTGGGGTTAGGGGCAGAGCACCAAAAAATATCACTCAAAATCACTCAAAAGCCTAACACAAAGGACAGCACAGTTGAAAACTATTTAATTCATATCTAATAATAAAATAAAAGTAAATTTAACACCTTGAAAAATATGTCAAGATGACTTGATGGGGGAGAATGTTTTGAGGTTGCTCTGTTGTTAATGCAGGGGCTGAGGGTCATTATCATCATCATCGCCTTCAGGTACAGTTGTGGTTGCAGGGTTAGGGTGAAAAAAAAGTTAATCCAGAAATGGATGGCGGTGGTTCATTGTCTTCTGACTGCTTCTTGGCAGTTGGCTTAAAAAAGACATCCAGTTTTTGCTGTTTTTCCCTTTTTCTTCTTTCATGGAGAAGCTGTTTACAGGGTGCCAAATGAGATCTTATTCCACGAGCTGCTACCCTGCTGCATTCTGCATTCTAATCATTGTCCTCTAAGAGCTGCAATTGCTTCTCAATTTGCCTCAGAATAGAAGACAAAACAGAAGTGGAAAGTTTTCATGGCGCTACATCCTGGACTCCATCTTCATCTTCAGCTTCCACTTCCCCCTCAGTGACAAGTTGTTGTAGATCAGCTGTAGAGAGGTCTTCACTGTGGGACTCAAGCAGCTCTTCAACATCCTCATTCTCCACTTCTTCAAATCCAACTTATTTTGCAAGATCAACACAATGTCCTTTGACTCTTGGGAGCTCCTCTGATGGATCAAAGGTTTTAAAATTTTGAAAAAAATCTGGGAGACATTTCTGCTAAACTGCATGCAAGCAGTCCGTACTGTTTTCCTTGCTGATGATAATGCATTCTTGATGTTAAAGCTTTTCCAAAATTGAAAAACATTGTCCTTATCCCCGTCAGTGGCTGCAATCAGCCCCTTAAATGTGCATCTTAAATAATAAGCTTTAAAAGATGCTATTGCACCCTGGTCCATGAGTAGAAGGAGGGAGGTTGTGTTTAGGGATAGAAATAGCACTTTGATGTTTTCAGAAAGCTCACCAATGGTGGGAGGATGGCTTGCCGCATTATCCAGGATGAGGATCAATCTTGAAATCCAGTTTATTTTTCCTGCAATGCTTTCTAAAAACATCTTCCAAAACACCAACAATAAGATTGCCGATGGAGTCGCATTATAGCCAACACAAGTTCGCGTTTTAGAAATAGCGTTCCCCTTTTTGTGAGTCGTGTTATAGCCAACTCGCATTGCCGGAACATACATTATAGCAGAACCACCTGTATACTGTCCTCTACCAAATCTACATTCCTAATTCCTACCCCTACTTGAACAGCTCTCTGTACCAAAGTGCTGTGGTCAGTTTGTTCATCCTCTCAGCAGTCCCCATTCTTGTCCGTACAGTTTGCAAGAACTTTGTAATTGTTGGGTAATTGAAGGGGTAATTGTAACACCATCATAACACAAGGCATCCTTCTTCAAGGATATTTAATCATTCCTTAACTTAAGCATCTTTTGGTAAACCGTCTGAAAATTGGTGACACAAGGTAGCAGGACAGGTAAATAAAGTGGTTAAGGAGGCATGCTAATTTTATTAGCTGAGCTATCGAGTTTAAAAGCAGGGAGGTGATTCTGAGGTTAAAGTATTGTGTGCAGTTCTGGAATCCACATTAAGGGAGGGATGTGATTGCACTGGAGAGGGTATAGAAGTGATTTACCAGCATTTTACCTGGGCTGGAGAGTTTTAGCTATGAAGGGGAATTAGACAGATGACGGTTATTTTTCTCAGTGCAGAGCCTGGCATCAGTGGTAGGCAAGTTATTGGAGAGGATACTAAGGGGCAGGATCAATCAACATTTGGATAGTCAAGGTCGGATCAGGGATAGTCAGCATGAATTTGTATGCAGGAAGTCATGTCGGACAAATATTTTAGAGTTTTTTGAAGAGGTGACCAAGAGGATAGATAAGGGTCGGGCAGTGGATGTTGTCTATATGGACTTTAGTAAGGCCTTTGACAAGGACCTACACTGCAGGGTAGTCATGAGGGTTAGGTCACATGGGATCCAGGGAGAGCTCTAATAGGATTCAAAATTGACTCGATGGAAAGCAGAGGATGGTGGTTGAAGGTTGTTTCTCGGACTGGAGGCCTGTGACTAGTGCTGTGCCACAGGGGTCGATGGTGGGACCTTTGTTATTTGTTATTTACATAAATGATCTGTATGTGAATGTACAAGGCATGATTAGTAAATTCGCGGATGATACAAAATTAGGAGTTATCATTGATCACGAGGAAGTTTATCAAAAATTACAGAGGGATCTTGATCAGATGGGGAAGTGGCTGAGGATTGGTAAATGCAATTCAATACAGATAAGCGTGAGGTGTTGCATGTTGGAAAGTCAAACCAAGGTAGGACTTAGACAGTAAATGGTAAGGTCCTGAGGAGTGTTGTGCAACATAGGGACCTGGGAGTACAAGGACATAATTCATTGAAAGCGGTGTCACAGGTAGACAGGGTGGTGGAGAAGGCATTTAGCATGCTGGTCTTCATCCGTTGAGGCATCGAGTATAGGAGCTGGAACATTATGTTACAGTTGTACAAGTCGTTGGTGAGGCTGCACTTGGAGTATGGCGTACAGTTTTGGTCACCCTGTTATAGGAAAGACATGGTTAAACTGGAAAGTGTGCAAAGAAGATTTACAAGGATGTTGCCAGGACTAGTAGGCCAGAGTTATATGGAGAGATTGGTCAGGATAGGACTTTATTCCTTGGAACATAGGAGAATGAGGAGTGACCGTATTAAGGTGTATAAAATCATGAGGAGTCTAGATAGGATGAATGCATGTAGTCTTTTTCCCAGGGATGGGGAATTGAAAACTACAGGGCATAGCTTTAAGGTGATAGGGGAAAGATTTAAGGAGGACCTGAGGGGCAACATCTTCACACAGAGAGTGCTGGGTATATAGAATAAGCTGCCAGAGAAAGTGGTTGGGGCAGGTACAATAGTCACATTTAGAAAACATTTGGACAGGTACATGAGATAAAAGGTACTGCAGATGCTGGAGAATACGAGATAACAAGCTGTGGGGCTGGATGAACACAGCAGGCCAAGCAGCATCATAGGAGCAGGAAAGCTTGACGTTTTGGGCCTAGACCCTTCATCAGAAATGGGGGAGGGGAAGAGGGTTCTGAAATAAATAGGGAGAGGGGGGAGGCAGATAGAGGATGGATAGAGGGGAGGATAGGTGGAGAGGAGGCGGACAAGTAAAAGAGGCGGGGATGGAGCCAGTAAAGGTGAGTGTAGGTTGGGGGGTAGGGAGGAGATAGGTCAGTCCAGGGAGGACGGACAGGTCA
>JAHRHZ010000074.1:4566858-4585819 GCA_024137785.1 Ginglymostoma cirratum | reverse complement strand
CACATTTCCCGTAACTCATCCCTCACGCCCCGTCCCCGCAATAATAACCAAAAAAGAATCCCCCTCGTCCTCACGTACCACCCCACCAACCTCCGGATCCAACGCGTCATCCTCCGACACTTCCGCCATCTGCAATCAGAGCCCACCACCAAAGACATTTTTCTCTCCCCACCCTTATCTGCCTTCCGGAGGGACCACTCCCGCCGCGACTCCCTTGTCCGCTCCACACTCCCCTCCAGCCCCACCACACCCGGCACTTTTCCCTGCAACCGCAGGAAGTGCTACACCTTCCCCCACACCTCCCCCCTCACCCCAATCCCAGGCCCCAAGAAGACTTTCCACATCAGGCAGATGTTCACCTGCACATCTGCCAATGTGGTATACTGCATCCGCTGTACCCGTTGTGGCTTCCTCTACATCGGGGAAACCAAGCGAAGGCTTGGGGACCGCTTTGTAGAACACCTGCGCTCAGTTCGCAACAAAAAACTGCACCTCCCAGTCGCGAACCGTTTCAACTCCCCCTCCCATTCCTCAGACGACATATCCATCCTGGGCCTCCTGCAATGCCACAGTGATGCCACTCGAAGGCTGCAGGAACAGCAAATCATATTCAGCCTGGGAACCCTGCAGCCCAATGGTATCAATGTGGATTTCACAAGCTTCAAAATCTCCCCTCCCCCAACCGCATCCCAAAACCATCCCAGCTCATCTCCACCTCCCTAACCTGTTTTACCTCTCACCTATCCCCTCCTCCCACCTCAAGCCCCACCCCCATCTCCTATCTACTAACATCATCCAGCCCCCTTGACCTGTCCGTCCTCCCTGGACTGACCTATCTCCTCCCTACCCCCCCACCTACACTCACCTTTACTGGCTCCATCCCCGCCTCTTCGACTTGTCTGCCTACTCTCCACCTATCCTCCCCTCTATCCATCCTCTATCCACCTCCCCCTCTCTCCCTATTTATTTCAGAACCCTCTTCCCCTCCCCCATTTCTGATGAAGGGTCTCGGTCCGAAACGTCAAGCTTTCCTGCTCCTATGATGCTGCTTGGCCTGCTGTGTTCATCCAGCTCCACAGCTTGTTATCTTGGATAAGTACATGGATGGGAATGTTTTAAAGGGATATGGACCAAATGTGGGCAATTGGAACTAATTGAGTGGGCTCCATGGTCAGGATGGACCAGTTTGAGCCTAAGGACCTGTTGCCGTGCTGTATTACTTTCTGACTCTATGACTGTAAGTCTGAGGGGGTGCCAGACTGAGATGTATAAAACTATAAGGTACACAGATAGGATAGACAGGAAGAAAATTTCCCCATGGTGAACAGATCAATACTATGTCTCATGGTATTCATATCCTGATCTATGGCGCTTGTTCTTGTCAAACAGTTACTTCTTCTCACCATCCTGGGCAAATGCGACAACAAGATCTCCCCCACTATCATCTAAGTTCCACTTGTAAGTCTGTAAATCTTTTCCAAGACTGTTCTCACTTCCAAGTCCAATCTCAGAACTCATAATGTGTTTTCTGAACTTCCGCCTCATTCCTTCATTCTGCCATCCCACGGGCTTTACCTTCTGTCCTTCATATTGCACATATTCACTGGCCTCTTCTGATATTTGCCGTCCTCCAGTACCAACATTTGGTACTCAGTGACAAATAGCCTTATCCCATTCTTTAATATCGCTATAAGCATATTCAGATGTCAACCCTTTATCTGCCATAATCTGGATATGTGTATGCAGTTTATATGTTGCTTCATCACTTCCTATGGTTTGTTCAAAATTCTGTGCATACATAATCAGTGTCAATTAGCCGTCAGTAATGCACCACAAGAGATTGCTTGCCGTGTTGTAAAGTTCACCTTGTTTCATCACTACTTATAGCCCTATGTGGAACTTTCCATTCTTTCTGCCCTTCTCTATTGCAATATACAATGTCCTCATCATTAAAATGTGTTTCTAGTCACTTGCCAAATTTTCTCTGAAACCTCAACCTTAAGGAACACCCTTCTCCCCAAATGCAAGCGATCCACGTGTTCAGGAAAAATTGAGCTAATTGTAGCCTCTACCCAAACTGGGGAAGATCTCACATTGCCAAAGAAAATTTTTGCACTCTTTCTAAAAAGCGTATTGAGTTGAACTGCAGACTCAGAATCACGGAATATTGTGGTGCAGAAGAAGCCATTCAGTCTATCATGCCTGCACCAGCTCTATATCCAGTGTCAATCTTTCACCTTTTCCCCATCTCCCTGCACACCATTTCTACCCAAACATGTGTCCGCTGCCCGTTTGAATGTCTCAATTGATTCTGCCTCCACCAAATCTCCAAGCAGTGTATTCTACATCTTAGCTACTCACTGAGTGAAAAAGTCTTTCTCACCCTTGCTTCTTTTACATATCGCTTTAAATCAATGCCTTCTTCTTCTTGTTCCTTGCACAAGCAGGAACAGTTTTGCCCTACCTACTCTATTCAGCCTGTTGACAATTTTCAAAACCTCTATCAGATTTTCTCTGAACCTTCTTCTCTCAAAGGAGAACAATCCCAACTTCTTCAATCAATCTTCAGAACCAAAATTTCTCATTGCTGCACTCTTCGGCACTCACATTAATCCATTCACATTCTTACTACAATTTGGCAGCTAGAACTGGAGTTGATATTCCAGTTGAGGCATAGCAAGTGTTCTATAAATTCAATGTCACCTCCTTGCTCTTGTACACCATATCTCTATTAATAAAGCCGAGAACACTGTATGCTTTATTTACTGCTCTCTCCACCTGTTCTGTCACCTTCAATGATCTGCACAAAAATCCCTCCAGGTCCCTCTGCTCCTGTGCTACCTTTAGAATTGTACCCCTATTTTAGATTGTCTGTCAGTGTCCTTTTAGCCAAATGCATCATCTCACACTTCTGTGCATGGAACATCATTTTTCACACTACACATTTCACAATTCACAATTCTCCCAAGTCTAGTGTCACTGCAAACTTGGAATTTGTCCCCTGCACACTAGTGTCCTGGTCATCACCATTGTTCCAACGTTTCTGAATAAGGCCATAATGTTGACAAATGTCTCGTCTTCTGGCATCTTCCTGAAGTCATTATGACCAGTGCTGTTATAATTTTGACCCTCACTACCTTCAAAATCCCACAAATGCATAACAAACTGTCCTGGTGCTTTGTTAACTTTAAGTGCCAAAAATCTATCCAAGACCTCTTCCTTAATAATTTTGAACCCTTCTAGTGACAGACTCACTATAACAAAAACACTGCTTCGTATCAGTTGCTTTGAGTTATTTGCATGGATTACTGACAGAAGAACGGCTGTTAGTTCACAACATGACAGACATTTAAGAAGATAGTTCATAACTCACAGCAAATATACATATTACTTTGAAAAAGAAAGATGCTTCTAAGAGAATGCACCTTTGTGATTAACTAAAGAAGCTAAGGATGGTATCAAATTTAAATACAATGCATACAATAATGCAAAGACTAGCAGTAAGCCACAAGATTGGGAAATACCCTCAGCAATTGTTGGCAAAGAATATTGTGAGAAATCATGGTAAGTGCTAACACTAACCTGAGATTGAAAAGCAAACCATGAAAGTTTCTACAAGTATAAATATAGACAAAGTTAGCTAAATTAAGCACATGTCCCTTAGAGGATGAGACTGGGGGCTTAATAATGGGAAACGAGGAATTTGCAGAGACTTTGAACAATGCTTTGTATCTGTCTTCACTGTAGAAAAAAATCCCAAAAATAAAAGAAAATTGAGAAACAAAATGAAAGGAGAAACCTGAAACAAAGTATAAGAAAAAGAATAGGGACCAAAGGCTGACAAATGCCACCAACTTTATAGCCTGCATCCTAGAGTCTGATCAGAAGTTATTTCCTTCATGATTTACAGAGTAATCTTCGGGTAATCTTCCAAAATTTCCTAGAGTCTGCAAAGGTCCTGTGAATTAAAAGACCACAAATATAGCGCTTCCATTCAAAAAAGGAGAATGGGGAGACAGAAGGTAGGAAACTACAGGTTAGTTAGTACAATAAGACCATAAGACCATAAGACATAGAAGCAGAAATTAGGCCATTCGGCCCATTGGGTCTGCTCCGCCATTCAATCATGACTGATAAATTCCTCAAACCTATTCTCCTGTTTTCTCCCCGTAACCCTTGATCCCCTTGATAATCAAGAACCTATCTATCTCAGTTTTAAATGTACTCAATGACCTGGCCTCCACAGCCTTCTGTGGCAGTGAATTCCATAGATTCACCACTCTCTGGCTGAAGAAGTTTCTCCTTATCTCCGTTCTAAAAGGTCTTCCCTTTACTCTAAGGCTGTGCTCTCGGGTCCTAGTCTCTCCTACCAATGGAAGCATCTTCCCAACATCCACTCTGTCCAGGCCATTCATTATTCTGTAAGTTTCAATTAGATCCCCCCCTCATCCTTCTAAACTCCAACGTGTATAGTCCCAGAGTCCTCGAACATTCCTCATGTGTTAAGCTTTTCATTCCTGGGACCAGGATACATGTCATTTGGGAAAATCTATAATCCATTTTTAAGTGGTGGTAGCAGAACATTGAGAAAATTGATGCAATCGAGCTGTCAACATATTTGTGAAAGGGAGATGATGTTGATATAGTTATTTAGTTGTTCTAATAACAACATACATAAACAGGAACCAGTAGATGTGGTGAGTTTTTAATAGATACTCAATAAAACATTATGCAAAAGTTTGCTGCACAAAATAACAGCCCGTAGCATTGAGATTATATATTAACATGAATGTTTCTTTACATATATAACGAAGTCTATTTCTATAAAAAAAAACTTCAAGCCTTGTAGCACAGTTCTGTCCTTGAATTGCTGGGTGCTTTTTTAAAAATGTTGATTGTGACAACCTTTATCTACTCTACGGGTGATATTTTCAAGAAACTTTAATAAATTAATCAAAAGAGCTCCCTCTTATAAAACCGTGTTGTCTTTTTCTAATCATTGTGTGATTTTCAACATGAATTGTTAAGATTTTCTTAGATTCCTGTTCATTCCTGACAACAAACATAGGGCTAGATTGTCTGTAGCTTCATTTTCTACTTTCCTCTTTTCTATATATATGACTGTGAGGTGAAATCATGTTATTCATAAGTTAATAGAAATCATCATTTAGAAATTCTAGAAATGCATGCCAAGTTACAGTCATGTGTCTTAGGGTGTTTTCCTCTGTGCGTTTAAGGGTAGGCTAGATAATAAGCAAGGAAAACTTGCATTTATTTAGTGCTTTCATGACCTTTGTCCCAAGAACTTTAGCACAGAATATAGAACATAGAACAGTACAGCACAGTACAGGCCCTTCGGCCCACGATGTTGTGCCGATCTATTATTCTACTTTACAATGAATGAAGTACCTTTAAATATAGTCACTCGATGTGGGCAAATAACATTAACGTAATGCAAAGTACACAAGGAGAGAGAATCAGAAGGTTATGCTGATTGTGATAAATGTAATATGGTGGGAGAGCCATGTGTTGCTTAAACACTAACATACACTTGAATGACTTGTTCAGTGCTTTATATATTAAAGGCACTGTGTAGAGAAAGGTGTTGTTTAAACTGCGACAACATACTGAGTGTAAGTATACCACAGTTTATCATCATTCTACTACAGGTACACACTCTCAAATCTGGCCACTCAAAAATTGACACAATTAAATGCAATTCCAATTTCTTGTTCTGAAAACTGTTGCAAGATCTGACATGTCCTCACGGTCCTGAAGCTGCTAAATTTGAGAGCGCCCCTGTTGAACAGCAAAGTGGAGTTATTCTACTCTCCGAAACCAAAATATTGTGAATGCCGGAAATCTGAAATATAAAGAAATACTGGAAATACTCGGCATTGGTCACAGAATCTGACATTTTAATTCTGTTTCTCTCTCCAATTATGCTGCATGACTTCCTGTGCGTTTCTGAAATTTTTCTGTTTTTATTGTTGTTACTCCTCTCTAACCTAGTGTTCACTTTGGGCAGTTTGACTCAAGCATGAAAATCAGATTTATGTCCTTGAGTTGGAGAATGATGTAGTGTGAGGTACAAATCTTGTTTAAAGCACTTGAACTCACTCAAAGCTATAGCAGATTGACATTGCAAAATGGGGTAAAGCATTTCTGTTTTACGCGAGTAGGTCAATATTCTTCTGGATGTAACCATTTGAAAGGCATGTTTTTCAACCATATTAGAGAAATTCCAGTAATGTTGCAGAAATGCAACAGTCCTAAATGTCAGTCAACCCTGGGACCTGCAGGTTTTGCCAAATCCATAAAAAGCCCATTTAAGCCACCATGCATTTCAACAAAATTCCAACTGTGAATTATTAAGTTAATAGTCCTTGGGTGGCATGGTGGCTCAGTGGTTAGCACTGTTGCCTCCCAGTGCTAGGGACCTGGGTTCAATTCCATCCTCAGGTGACTACCTGTGTGGAGTATGCACATTCTCCCTGTGCCTGTGTGGGTTTCCTCCCACAGTCCAAAGATGTGTAGGGTAGGTGGAAGGGCTATGCTATGGAGCCCAGGAATGTTCAGGTTAGGTGAGTTAGGCAGGGGAATGGGTCTGGGTGGAAGGCTGGTATAGAATTGTTGGGCTGAATGGCCTGCTTCCACACTGAAGGGATTCTATAATTTTTGTCTAATTATGACAGAAACTTTGTGTGGGAAAAATGATTATTTTAATAGTATTCATTGCTTCTAATTCTAAAACAGTGCATTTTTGATGTAGTTCTCACGTCACAGAATTCTGGTCTGAATTAATGACTTTGGTTAACAAGTTATATTGAACAGATTTTTGCCACATTATTGAAGAATAATGGTACTATCTTCAGTCTTGGCAATTTTTGGCACTGTAATAGGCCACATAATTTCTTTCTTATGTCTGTAAACTGAAATGGAAGTTGCTCTGATATAACTGAAATACCAGGAGAGATTTGCAAATTAAAAACCAAATGCTGAGAGCTGTGGATTAACTATATTAACTACGTTGTTTTTTGAAGCAGTGAGCAGGATAATTTGGAGACTAAGCAGCACCAAGAATCTTTTGAATTAAGGAAATTCTGCCTGAAGACATTCTCTTGATTGGTCAACCTGCAGTTAAAAAATGTGTTAAAAAATTATAAGTGCCTGGGACAGCAAAGAGAAAACTTTTAGAGCCCACAAATGAAAAGTATCCATTTCTTTCTCTCTCTCTCCTTTTGGGAAAATAAGACAGAAAAACCAAGAAAGCATTGAAAGAAGAAATGTTAAAACAAGAAAATAAAGACCCCCCAGTAGTCAGCGGAAAACTGAGGAATAGATTTGTAATTACCTGTAAGAATAATAGGGTGGTTATGGTGGGGATTTTAACTTTCCAAACATAGACTGGGACTGCCATAGTGTTAAAGCTTTGGATGGAAAGGAATTTGTTAATTCTGTTCAAGAAAACTTTCTGTTTCAGTAGAAAACATGCGAAACCTGACCTACTCTTGGGAAATAAGGCAGGACAGGTAATTGATGTGTCAGTGGGAGAGCACTTTGAGGCCAGTGACCATAATTCAATTAGTTTTAGAATAGTGATCGAAAAGGATAGACCGGATCTAAAAGTTAAAGTTCTTAATTGGACGAATGCCAATTTTGACGGTATTCAACAAGAACTTTCAAAAGTTGATTGGGAGCAGATATTTGCAGGTAAATGAATGGCTGGATATGGGAAGCTGACAAAAATGAGATAACCATGGACAGCATGTTCCTGTTAGGGTGAAGGGCAAGGCTGGTAGGCGTAGGAATGCTGGATGATTCAAGAAATTGAGGTTTTGGCCAAGAAAAAGAAGGAAACATATGTCAGGTATAGTGTTATGAAGTTGGGAAAAGTACTTGTGAATTAGGAGGTAGGAAGTTAGAATTTGGTGTTTGTAAAACGCTGAGGTGGAAAGGATTGTATGGTCCCTTTAATGTGCTTTTCCTGTGCATAGAGATCTAAAGTCGATGTCTGTGAGCAGCAGCTTGAAAGTTTACAAGTACAAAGAGAGTGCCCGAATTGAAACATTTGTATCAAAAGGCTGTACATTTAGCGGGCCAAGCAGTAGTTTTACCAAGAAAACTGGCATTTGAATTTAACCAATCAATTAGAACCAGGCACTTAGATACCAAACACTAATTAAATTTAAGTCTGATGATTTGGACGACATAGGGCCAATCCTGTTGTAAGAAATATTGATGTATTATCAAGGGTATAAAAAGAAAGGGGCAGTTGGACGAAGACCCTAGAGCTAGCTGCTATCTGCCAAAGTTAATGGCCCTCAGCTCTCAAGAGAGAATCGTTGGTTCTCACAACCTCCTCTATGTCTTAGAAAAAGCACCATTTAAATACCAACGGTACCAATGGCACAACTAGTGATTATCCCTGACAGAAGAATCGACAGAGAAGGCACAGAACATTCCAGAAGACACGTGACCTGGCTGTAATTTCGGGAGACTGTATTCTATTTTTCATATATTTTGTAATAATTGGAACAGCCCACCGTTAGAATATTGCTTTATTCAGGAATGGTTAGTAGCTGGAAGTGATTTATTCGGTTTGTTAATAGCTTAGTTAATTTGTTGAATGTTAGATAAATAAATTGGTATTGTTGATTTTAAATTGAGTGTCAGGGATTTATTTTATTTAACCACTAGATGTTGTTGAAAAGCAGGTTACATCACTTTTCATACTCATTTCACAGATTATAGAGCAAGGTGCTCCTCTTAGGGTGTTTCGGTTTTAGTTCTCAGGGTGGGGGGTCAACTTCTGCTTCATAACAGATTGGGGCTTGTGTCCGGAATCTGAATGGATTTGGACAGATTAGGGTATGAAAGGTCCCAGCAAATTTAAACAGACCTGGGTACTTGTGTCCTAGATCTTTAAATAAAACTTAAGTGAGAAGTGGAAAATCTGTTTAATTTCAGCTGCTTGTTGTCGGTTAAATCAAATGTGGGGTAACGGCTCTTTCAGTCACTAAGGGTTTTCTGGGAGTGAAGGGTTGGAAATGCCATCAGCATATTTGGAAGTGGCTAGAGTTCAATTTGAGATGAAGCAGCTTGAACACGAAAGGGAACTAAAACAGTTTGAGTTACGGTTAAAAGCAGAAGAAAAAGAGTAGGAAAAAATCGCTCTAGCAGTAGAAAAAGGAGAGGAAGTCCCTTGCAGACCCAAAAGAAAAGGAAAGAATTGCCCTGGCAGATGAAAGGGAAAAGGAGAGGAAGGCCCTAGCAGAAGAAAGGGAAAAGCAGAGCGAAGAAAGGGAGAAAGAGAGAGAGTGTGAACTTCAGAAGTTGGCAATTATATAGGAAAGTCAACTTAAAAGAATGGAGATGAAGGTAGAAGGTATGCTCAGTGAGGAGGATAGTGATGATGAGCAAACCCATTGTAGCCAAAGGGCTGGTGAGGATACATACAAATATGTCCAAACATTACCAAAATTTGATGAAAACGATGTAGAAGTCTTTTTCATTTCCTTGGAGAAATTGGCTAAACAGATGAACTAGCCAGAGACTGCGTGGGCAATGTTAATTCAAACCATGTTGGTAGGTAGGGCTAGTGAGGTGTTTGCAGCACTTTCAGAGGAAGTGTCAGGAGAATATGAATAAGTAAAACAGGCTATTTTGAGTGCCTACGAATCTGTACCAGAAGCATATAGACAACGATTCAGAAATGTAAGAATGTAACCAGGTCAGCCTTATATCAAGTTTGAAAGAATTAAACAGAGCAACTTCAATAGATGGATGAGAGCATTAAAGATAGAGAAGTCATCTTAGAGATGTTATTCTGCTGGAGGAGATTAAAAGCTCACTTCCAGAAGTAATAAAAAATCATGTTGACGAACAGAAAGTTAAAACAGCTGCAGAGATGGCGGATGAATGTGCATTAGTGCATACGTCGAAATCTAGCTTCCGATAGCAATTTCATTCCGTGAGGGATAGAGATCAGGAAAGAGAGAAATCCTTCAAAGACAAACACAAGGTAGATCACACTGGGAACAGTTAACCATATGTGAAAAGAGAAACCCAAGTGGGTGAAAAAGAGGTGAAAGACCTCAGTTGTTTTCACTCCAATAAGGTGGGACACACAAAGTCACAGTGCTGGTGGTTGAAGAAAGGCTCCGGGAATAAGGATGTGGTAAAAGAGGCTAAACTAGTGGGATTACTTAAGGTAGTGAAGGAAATCCCAAGAGAGGTCGAGGAGCTGCAGGGAACTACATAGCCTAGTCATGGGCTGGATAGTAAGATAGAACCCAATCTTTTCAAAGACTTCACCTGTATGGGTAGGACTGACTCAGGTAGAACAGGGGGCATAAGTAATGAAGTTAAAATATTGAGAGATATGGGAGCTAGTCTGTCTCTAATAGTAAGAGATAAAGCTGTTTACAATCCTTCTGAAATATTGCCAGAGAATGTGGTAATCTGTGGAATAAATGGAGAGAGAAGTAGTATTCCCCTGTGTAAGACAAAGTTAGAAAGTCTAACCAAGACTGGAGAAGTCATGGTGGGAGTGATGGAAAAATTGGCTATTCCAGGAATACAGTTTATTCTTGGAAACAATATTACTGGATCGAAGGTAGGAGTGATGCCCATTGTAGAGGAAAAGCCAAAAGAAAACCAGGGAGTGAGGAGTTAAAAGAAAAGTACCTGGAATTTTTCCGGACTGTTTGGTGGCGAGAACCCATAGCCATTAGTTAAAACAAGAAGGGAAAACAAAAGAGAAAGATGAAAGAGTTGAGGTCCAGTTAGCTGACACTCTGTTTGATGAGACGGTAAAAGAAAAACTTAAGCAGGTAAAGGATCGAGCAGAAGTGTTTAGTTCTGAAAGATTAATGGATTTACAACAAAAAGATGAGACAATAAAGGATTTATATCATAAAACCTAATTGAAAAAGGGATCAGAGTGTATTCCAGAGTGCTATAACCTTAAGGTTAGTGCAGATGAGAAATGGGTGGAAGCTCACCAGATTGTGTTGCCTGTAGAATAGACAGGAAGTATTGTGGATAGCACATAAATTACCTGTAGGAGGTCACGTAGGAGTGAGGAGGACTCAGGCTCAGATACAGAAGCATTTTTTATTGGCCTGGATTACATAAAGATGTTGTTGAATTTTGCCGTGTCAGATGGTTGGAAAACCACAGGCAGTAATAAGACCAATGCCTTTGATGCCAATTCCCGCATTTGAAGAACCTTCACATGGGTTATAACTGATTGCGTAGGTCCCCTCCCTAAAACCAAAATTGGGAACCAGTATTTGCTAACCATAATGGATGTGCCTACCAGATTTCCAGAGGCAACTCCATTTTGGAATGTCAAGGCAAAAATGGTTGTGGAGGTGTTGCTTCCTTTATCCATTATGGGCAACCCAGGGAGATTCAGTCAGATAAAGGGTCCAACAAAAACAGAGTTGCTGGAAAAGCTCAGCAGGTTTGGCAGCCTCTGTGGATGAGAAAACAGAGTTAACATTTCGGGTCCGGTGACCCTTCCTCAGAACTTAAGGAAGTCATGGATAGCTTAGGCATCAAATACTTTGAATCAACTGCATACCATCCTGAATCCCAAGGAACGTTGTAAAGGTGGCATCATACCCTAAAGACAATGTTGAGGGCTTTTTCCAGGGTGATCTAAATGATCAGGATTAACGTATCGCATTTATATTATTTGCTTTTAGAGGTGCTTCAAATGAATTGACTCAGTTTACTCCATTTAAATTGATATTCAGACACAATGTAAGAGAACATTTAAAATTAATTAAGGAAAGGTTGATAGGTCTGAAGTCAGAGATCTCACAGTTGGATTATGTATCTGAGGTGAGAGAGAGATTAAACAGAGTAGGTGAATTAGCTAGACAACACTTTAAGGTAGTGTAGCACCTAATGAAGCAAGAAGCAGATAAGAAATCTAAAATTTGTACATTTGCCCGTGGGGAGAAAGAATTGGTGCTGTTACCAATGATAAGAGATCGCTTCAAAGCAAGGTTTAGTGCTCCCTAACACAGATTGAGAAGATGTTCAGTCAGTTAAATTATCTGGTAAAATGCCAGATAAGAAAAAATGTTATCAGGTATGTCACGTGAACATGCTGAAAAATTACTAAGACAGGGAAAGGGAACCGGAGAAATAGGTATTAGTCACTGCCACACAGACTGAGGAATCAAATCCACATGATTTGGATTTTGATGTGCCTCAGAATAAATTTAATGATGAGGAAGTCCCTAAGGAATGGAATAGGGTAGTGAGCTATCTCTCCCAGGAACAGAGAACTAAATTGAAAGACTTGTTACAGTGCTATGAGGACCTATGTAGAAATAGAATGGGGAGAACTGATGCCATTTTACACGAGGTTGACGTAGGGAATGCTGTTCCGATAAAACAATACCCGTACAGGCTTAATCCTCTCAAAGCAGTGCAGGTTTAGAAGGGAGTGGAAGCGATACTCCAAGAAGACATCATTGAGACGAGTCAAAGTGAGTGGAGTTTGCCAATCATGTTGACTCCTAAACCTGATGGGACTCAACGATTCTGCCAGACTATTGGAAGGTCAACGCTGTGACCAAATCTGAATCATATCCAAATCCAAGGCCAGAAGATTGTGTGGAAAAAGTAGGACAAGCCACTTACATCACAAAGTTGGACTTGCTTCGCGGTTACTGGCGAGTACCTTTGTCAGAGAGAGCCAAAGACTTTTCTGCTTTGGAACTGCAGATGGGCTATGTTAACTTAAAGTAATGCCATTTGGAATAAAAAACGCACTAGCCACTTTTCAAAGGCTTATGAATAGAGTTGTTGCAGGATTAACTAAATGTGCCATCTACATAGATGACTTAGTGATATTTAGCCATTCGTGAAAAGATCACATGGAGCATTTCACAGAGCTCTGAGAGACTACAGAAGGCAAAGTTTGTCATAAACTTGACAAAAACAAAATTTGCAAAGGTAGAAGTGACATTCTTAGGGCACAACATCGGATACGGATGGGCGACACTGAGGTACGTCAATACGAAGGCCATCAAGGAATTTCCAAGGCCATCCTCGAAGAAGGAAGTGCTACAATCTTTAGGATTGATCGGATTCAACAGGAAATCTGTACCAACTTTAGAAGCTAATGACACCATTGGCAGATTTGTTAAAAAAAAACATGAAATTTCAGTGGACAGACCAATGCCAGGAAGCTTTTGAGAATTTAAAATCAGTGTTAACCACTGCACTTGTTTTAGCCACGTCAAATGTTTTGAAACCCTTCAAAGTCGCCATCAATCCAAGCAATGTAGGCTTTGGAGCTGTATTATTACAGGAGGATGATTGTAGAATTGAAAGGCAGTCATTTATCAAAAAAATACTCATTATCCACCAGAAAAAATATCCAACCATCGAAAAATAGTTACTGAGATTGGTAATGGCCTTACAACATTTTAATGTTTACATTGCAAACAATGTATCAGAGACTATATCGATCCCAATCCTTTGACATTTCTGGAAAGATTTAAGGATAAGCACACCAGGTTATTTTGTTGGAGACTCATATTACAAGCATTTAATTAACAGAATGTACATGTTGTGGGTCATGAAAATATTATTGTGAATGCTTTATCACAAGTTTAGAAGAAAAATGCTCATATAAGATAGAAACAGTAGTGTTCAATGTGATATATATGGATTTAGTACAAAAATGTGTAACTGTGGATTAATGAGCTAAGAATCTAGTAAATAACGGAGCTAAAGTTTTAAACAGAAAGAAAAAAATAAATGAAGCCATCTTTTTCATGATGATAATTCACTTCTTTCATAAGGGGGAGGTGTTGCAAAGTTGGACAGAGTACTTCTGGGTGGGGAGGTGGCAAGTTAGAATTTGGTGTTTGGAAAATGTCATGGGGGAAAGCATTACTGGTCTGTTTAAATGATCACGTGTTTTTTTCTGTGCTTAGAGATTTAAAACAGATATCGATGAGCAGCAGCTTAAAAGTTTGCAAGTACACAGAGGAGGCCTGAACCCAAACATTTGTATTGAAAGGTCGTACAGTTAGCAGGCCAAGAAACAGTTTTACCAAGACACAAGTTTTGAATTTAGCTAATCAATTTGAAACAGACACTTAGATACCATAAACCAATTAAAGTTAAATCTGATGGTTTTGGCAACATAGGACCAATCCTATTGTAAGAAATATTGATATGTCATCGAGAGTATAAAAAGAAGGGAGCAGTTGGGCAAAGCCCCAGAGCTAACTGCCATCCACCAAAGCTAGCATCCCTCAGCTCTCAAGAGAGAATCTCTGGCTTTCACAGTCTCCTCTATCTCTTAGAGAAAGCATCTGCAGAGTAACAATGGAAATAATGGCATAACCAATTAATATTCCTGACAGAAGAATCGATGGAGAAGGCACAGAATGTTCCAGAAAATATGTAACCTGGCTGTAATTTCGAGAGACAACTTTTTTTTATATATATAAGTGTGACTTGTATTTATTGAAACAGCGTACCACTAGAATTTTGTTTTCTTCGGTAATAGTTAGTAGTTAGAAGGCATTTACTTGGTTTGTTAATAGTTTACTTAATTTGTTCCCTGTTAGAGTTAGATAAATAAATTCTTACTTGTTGAATTTAAAGTGAGTGTCAGGGATTTATTTTATTTACCATCAGAAGTCGCTGAAAAGCAGGTTACACCACTTTTCACACTCCTTTTACAGATCATTGTGCGAGGTGCTCCCCTTTGGGTATTTCAGTGTTAGTTCTCAGAGGAGGGGTCAACTTCTGCTTTCTAACACTACCAATTAAGTTCAATATGATTACATGCCTAAATGGTCATCTACTTTCTAAAATGCTGATATTTCATGAAAAATGCACAAATAGTTGAAACACTGCCTGTTGCTTGACAATAAAACTTTGAGTTCCATATATTAAAAGACATAATTCATTAAAGTTCACATTCTTGTAATTTATTTTGGCAAAAACAATGTTATTTCTTGGCACTTACGAGAAGCACAAAGTTTAACATCAAAATGAACATCCATTGATGTAATCAGCCTTATCAAGGCAGGGATTGTCTCTGCGTGCAATCACTACGTCCAGCATCAACAGTCACAATACACCACCCTCCCCCTGCTGCTACATATTCCCCTATACTCACTACAACATGCTTCTAAAAAAAAAGACACCAGTATTATAACCCTGACTGTCCTAAGCAAGAGTTCCTTACTGTTTCTCCCTTCACAGGTGCTGTACTCTCTAAAAAGTGCTATTATTTTCATTAAATCATTATGTTTTGTAGGTTTTCTGGCAGAGCCAAGCTTTGAAGTTATTTCACCTTCGCAAATTTCCACTCCCACTTCAATATCCTTGGATGCACCTTATCCAGTCCCAGTGCCTTCTCACCTTTAAATACCAACATTCCATCTAACACTCCTTCCAGATTAATTTTGAACCTAGTGGCTGAGATTGCTCCTCTATCAATGTGACCTGGCCAGCGTCTACATCCTTAGAAAAGACAGATACACAGTACTCATTTTACACCTCAGCCATCGCCTTATTTCTATGAGTAAAATCCCATCTGGGTTTCTAACTGGCTTTACTTGTCCTTTTACCACTTTTTTACTATTTATATACCCAAAGACGACTTTAGGACACTCCTTCATTTTGGTTGCCAATCTTTTCCTATAATTCCTCTTTGCTTCTCTTTGTTCATTTTTCACCTCCCCATTGAATCTACTGTACTTCTTCTGTTTTTTGACTGCAGTTTCTACCTGACACCTGTCATAAGCACACTTTTTCTTCTTTATCTCAATTATGATCTCCCTTGTCATCGAAGGGGCAGTGGATTTGTTTCTCCGGTCTTTCCCTTTCGAGAGAAGATGGGTTCATTGTTTCTCATCCACGTTCTCTTTGAAAACAGCCCATTGCCCAGTTATAGTTTTTTCCTCCATATCTTTCATTCTCGCCAAGCTCTGTTTTTGCCATGTTGAAGTTGGCTCTTTGCCAATTGATTATTTGTACTCTAGACTGATCATTGTCATTCTCCACCATCATCCTAAACCTTACAAATCAATGATCATTGCCTCCTAAAATGTTCCCCCACTGATATTTAATCCACTTGGCCCGCCTTATTTCCAAGAACCATATCCAACAGTGTATCCTTTCTTCTTAGACAGGACGTGTACTGCTACATAACATCTCCTAAACATAATTTAGGCAAACTCTCCCCTTGCTACTCCTTAACTACCAATATCCCAATGTATATTTGTTTAACTAATGTCCCCCATTATAATTACTGTATAATGTTGGTATATCTTTGTAATTTCCCTGCAGATTTGTTCCTCTGCATTCTTCCCACAATTTGTTACACTGAACAAGGTAATTCTACATTTTCTCCTTGGCTCTAAGGATTCTGTCCATGAGACTTCTTTCTTCAGCACTTCAATGCTCTCCTCATACAATACTACCTCTCTTCCTCCTTTTCTTCTTTTCCTATCTTTCCTGAAAACCTTGCATCCAGGAATATTTAACATCCAATTTCACTCTTCCTTGAGCCAGGTCTCTGTTACCACCATAGCATCATATTTCCATTGGAAATCTTGTTATTATACTCTGTACATTCACATCTATATACAAAGGGTAGTAGTGGATTTTGGATCAGTTGTTAATTTCAAATCCAAGAGAGATAAATTTTGGAAGCAAAGGTATTAAGAGATATGGGCTAGAGGTAGGTATATGGTGTTAAGCCACAAATCAGCCATGATCTCACTGAATGGTGGAATAGGTTCGAGGAGCTGAAAGACTTACTCCTGTTCCGATATTCCTATGCATGTACAGTCAACTTGCTTTGGACTTCATTACTTGCCCCCTTACTCCAATTTCGCATACTAACTTATCATCCTTGGTTTTCAAAGCAGTCCTTAACCCATTTCAGTCCACATCAAAAATATAGAAAAATAAAAAGACATGCTCATTACATGACTCAGAAGTTAAATTTACTGAAGACGTTTTTAACTGTTTAACTTTTCCTGAGTAAATATCAGCTCAACTGTAGTGGTACCCCCTGAATTCTCTGATTTAAAAGGATACCTTCGAAGGGTTCCAGGCTTAGGGAAATGCCCAACAGAGTCATAAATTTCCTGGGCAAATCCCATAGAAACTGCTGTGCTTGGACCCAAAGTGCAGTTCCCAGCTATGCAATAGAAACAGCTGTGTGACCATTGGAATATCTGAGCCTACATATTGGGTTTGAAAGTTGGGACAGGAAGTTTCTCCAGGATATTTGGCGGGATTCTTTGCAAAGAAAATGTTGAGAAACATTACTCTATAGTGTATCTGAGCAATAGCTTTGCTGCACTGTTGCAAATGTTTCACTTTCACAAAGACATCCTTTCCTGGTTTTTCAGTGAACTTTTAATTAGGAGACATTGTAAAAACAAATGATTTATTTCCAGAAATTTGATGGATGATGGAACAATCCAATTGAAGTTTTTAATTAAGGGAACAGATGCATAGATAGAAGAATTATTTTCTGCTGGTTGGGAAACCCAGGTCCAAGGGGCCTAGTATAAAAATTAGCATCAGATCTTCGAAGACTGAAGATATGAATATTTCCCAATACAAACTTTCATCTCTCAATGAAAATTTATGGCAGATGAATTATTAACTTTAAACCTGAAATTAGTGGATTTGAGATATTTAGGCTTCTTGGAGACAATGTGGGCAAGGCAATGGCCCAGTGATATTATCGCTGGACTGTTAATCCAGACACCCAGATAGCATTCTGGGGACCCAGGTTCAAATCCCACCACGGCAGATGGTGGAATTTGAATTCAATAAAAATATCTGGAATTAAGAATCCAATGATGACCATGAACCCATTGTCGATTGCTGGAAGAAAACCCATCTAGTTCACTAACGTCCTTTAGGGAAGGAAACTGCCATCCTTATCTGGTCTCTCTGACATGTGACTTTAGACCCATAGCAATATGGTTGACTCAAAATTGTCCTCTGGGCAATTAGGGATGGGCAATAAATGCTGCCTGGTCAGCGACACCCTCATCCTGAGAATGAAAAAAGGAAGAAAAGGGATATGGACCAAAGCTGGGTAAATCAAGCAAAGCTGCATATCACAAGCAAAACAAGGGTTAAATGCTATTCCTGTTCCTAAATTCCAATCAGCAATATTGCAATTTTATCCATCAGGAACAGAAAAGACAACTGATTTCAGATGTGAACTAAAGGTAAATGTTATTCATTTATCTTGGGTTGTTCAGATCCCTGAGGCAAAATAAGTCAAGCGGGCTTCTTGGAGACAATTTTGGATCTAGCCATGTGTCCAGTGCATAATTGACATCTGATTTAAACAGCACCATTTATCACAATAATTAAAGTAAATCTTGGTAAAGCAATTATGGTCATTCCCTTGATATCACTATCAGGTTTAGCAAATAATAGGCCTGAAATTAGAACACACTCTGTGGAGGTGATGTTTACTTTACCTTCTGACATTAATCCACAATGAAAAAAATAGACAAGTTCTTCAATGAAGGGTAAACAACAGACTAACACCCATGGGTGAAAGTAAAAATTGTTCTCTCTATATAGCAAAATAATATATTTACAGCATAAACTTCATTCTTAATTAGGCTTCTTGAAATCACTATGTGGTATATTTAGGCTAGTTGTAAGAGCCTGAAAGTACTCCTAACTTTAAAATCAATGATTTTAAATGTTCACAAGCATATAATTACAGGAAGCAGACGGGAGGCAGGAGGGGATGAAATTGGATTAATACAGTGCTTTTCATTATCACAAGATGTTCCAAAGAGTTACCTAGCCAATGAACTATAATGAAGTCTGGTTATTGGTGCAAAATGCTATGAAATCTGATAGGTCCTTCCAAGAGGGTAGATGGGAGCTCAGTTGAACATGTCAACTAAGAAATTAATGC
>JAHRHZ010000074.1:4550184-4566458 GCA_024137785.1 Ginglymostoma cirratum | reverse complement strand
TCCTCCTTCCTGCTCCTCTGATGCTGCTTGGCCTGCTGTGTTCATCCAGCTATACACCTTGTTATCTCACCTGAACTATATGCTGTGTTGGTGAACAGAATCAATACCTTATTTTGTTTTCTTTATTCTTGGTAAGTTCTTGATGCACAAAAACAAATTATCGTTTACATATTCAATTTTCCATTGAAGTAGCAGTTAGCTTTTTCATTTCAATATTGGAAATTGTTAATCAAGCAAATCAAAGTCAAAATGTGGCTGAAAACATAATTATTCTTTGATGTCTAAGAACCTTAGGCATAATGTATAGGCATTTGATCCTGGCACAAATATCACGATCCATTTGTGTGGGATCACAAACTAAGCTACCAAGCTTGTTCATAGTCTAGTTAGGGATTAGTAATTTATTGTTTGAAACAGACGAAGTTTGATAATCCAAATGCTTCCTGATGTAATCTGGCTCCAGCAAAAAGTGTTAGCTGATGTTGCAATGTTTATATTATCCATCATCACAAAAGAAACTGATTTTTGGATATTGTGCCATTGAAGGATATGGGAGACATTATTACAATTCGCTATTGTGCATAAACCTTAAGTCACTGAGACTTAAGGGCCTGGGCTAACATTAAGCTATTAGGATACACAGAACAGCATTGAGCAGAATGCTTTCTACAGTATGTCATGTTTCAAGTGATCCCAGAGTAAAACAGAGTATGAGATTTTTAGACCCTCAGGATACATGCTACAATACAGTGAGATTTCATGAGCATATCTCTTACTCCTATGAGAGTCCACTCTTCACATCCTGTCAATCAGATAAAGACCCTTTTTTGCACACTCTCTGTCTTCTTTCAGCCAGCCAATTTTCTATCCATAAAAATATATTATGCTGTATACACAAACTTTTATTTTCTCCAACAACCTTCGATATGGCACTCTATGAAATGCGTTCTGGAAATCCAAGTACAGGAGAAATATAGGCTCCTCTTTATCCACAAGGTATGCAAGCCCTTCAAAGAACTCCAATAAATTGGTTAAACATGATTTCTCTTTGACAGAGCCATACTGACTCTTCAAGATTAATTAAGTTGCTTGTTTTTTCCTTCGTGTGCAGCTATGGTCTCGTTAATGATCAATTCTAAGGCCTCCCCCATGATCGATGTCAAACCAACCAGACTTTTCAAATCTTGTAACACCAAGGAAATAATAAAGAAATGATGTCAAGCATACAAGCACACAGGTACAAAATTAAAGGGGGTAACGTCCAGCGCGAAAAGAAAATGAAAGGGCCGTATAATTTAAAGACCTTAAATGGTCTTTGAGGTGCAAATATTTTGACCTGAGACTGCAGTTGTTTAATTGATGTTGCATATCCTCAGCAATAGCGAATATTGCCAAACTCTTTAAGTTCTCCATATCCAGACGTTAATCTCCAAGCTGTATTGTTACCAGCTGATTTGACCTTCAAAGGGATGATTGGAGAGAAGGCTTTCCTCCACTGGTTCCACTCACAAATCCATCTCATCTACTTTGCCAAAAGCAGTTTCTTGAAATTCCAGAGACTTGGAGACAGAAAGGACTGCAGATGCTGGAAGTTAGAGTCAATAAATGTGGAGTTGGAAAAGCCCAGCAGGTCAGACAGCATCTGAGGAGCAGGGAAGTCAATGTTTCAAGCTGAAACGTTGACTTCCCTGCTCCTTGGATACTGTTTGACCTGCTGGGCATTATCAGCTCCATAATCCTTGAAATTCCAGCTTGTTTTTGTGTATTCCATCTGCAGAAGTATGTCAAGGAATCAAATGGTGGGAAGATTTTCTTCTGTCCTGTAGATCTCTATGAATGTAGATCATTAATTGGCCACTCAAGGGGCTCAATTAGGATAAGGGTGGCTAACTGGCAAAGACAAAATTGAAGGGACGTTGAGGAAGCGAAAAGCCAATAGCAAGGTCATCTGAGGAATTTTACAGTCTCCACATCACTAACAAGCCCACTGGTTGGGCAATACAAATCCTGCATGATATTTTATAATCACTACTACTTGATTTGCTTTGTTTACCCTGTAAATAAACCTAATGTTTTTCTTTAGACTAGCCTTGGTTTCTCACCTAGGTTCTTCAATTAACAAACAATTTATGTTCCACGTTTGCAAGATAGCTCTGCACTCAAAGCCCTAACCTGTTTCAATTTCACATGAGAAAGAGTGCAACAATAAACTAACAGTCATAGCAGTTATGTGGAGCTGGATGGCTGTGCTTTTCCAGCTCCACATTTATTGACATTAGCTTCTAGCATATGCAGTCCTTACTGTCTTTAAGTCATAGCAATCATCTCCAACTCTAACCAAAGGGTCATTGAATTTGAAATGCTAACTCCGTTTTTCTCTCGACAGATCTGCCGAATTTCTCCAGCATTTTCTATCTTTGTTCCAGTGTTCACTAGCTCTGGTGAGAAAACTAAGAATAAAAGACATTCAAGCACTTACTGATCTCATGACTGAGAGCGTCCCAAGAATATTTTCATTTACACTGAAAAAGTCTATACTTCAAAGGATAAAAATTTGTATGATATCCATTGCTAATAGCATTAACAAAAAAGACACTTACATCAAAGGTCAGAGTATTTCAGAACATGTCTTTGCGAATCAGGATTGTAACAAGATCTCAGGCTAGTCGCACATTTATTTTGCAGTAAAGTGACTGATCTTATTTTGCCCAATGCAGAGGATAATAT
The DNA here is from genome assembly GCA_024137785.1 of Ginglymostoma cirratum. Classification (NCBI taxonomy): domain Eukaryota; kingdom Metazoa; phylum Chordata; class Chondrichthyes; order Orectolobiformes; family Ginglymostomatidae; genus Ginglymostoma; species Ginglymostoma cirratum. The sequence continues at coordinate 4,563,731 of JAHRHZ010000074.1, read as the reverse complement.
CTTTGGTCTTTATGTTTCATGGAGTTAGGGCATGAGGGATTTAATCAGGATTTATACCCCAGACATGTAGTAGATTCTGTTCCACTCCCAACACCCACACCCCCTACCCTCTTATGTTAGCTCTTCACTTTAAGGATTAGAGGAACAAAGTGCACAAGACACAGCGTCTGGCTCCACCTTAATTTCCTCTATTGAATTCACATAATTCCCTCCCAAGTGCAAATCCTCCTGTGATGTGTCTGCAATTTACCTAAACCCACAACACAAATGTCTGATAGAAGGCTGCTTAAAACTTACACAAGTCACCACAGTTCAAGCCACGCTGCAATTTAACTGCAATCTATAATAGAGGGAAGCAGAATTAGGCCATTTGGCCAATCAGGTCTTCTCCATTATTCGATCTTGGCTAATATGTTTCTTATTCTCCTGACTTTTCCCTGTAAGCCTTGATCCCCTTACGAATCAAGAACAGATCTATCGCTGTTTTAAATACTCGGTGACTTGGCCTTCACAGCCTTCTTTGACAATGAGTTCCATAGGTTCACAACACTCTTGCTGAAGAAATTCCTCCTCATCTCAGTTCCAAAAGGTCATCTCTTCATTCCTGACACAGACCCCTGAGAAGCTCAGCTAGTCACTGGTTGCCATCCTGAAAAAGACCCCTTTTTCCTACTTTTGCCTTCTGCCAGTCAGCCAATCCTCTATCCATTCCAGCACCTTGTCCCCCTCACACCATGGGCTCTTATCTTATTTAGCAACCTCCTGTACAGCACCTTGTCAAAGGCCTTCTGGAAATCCAAATAGATCTCATCCATATGCTCTTCTTTGTCTAACTTGCTCACTACTTGCTCAAAGAATTCTAACAGACTTGCCAGGCATGATCTCCCATTGACAAAGCTATGCTGACTCAACACTATTTTACCATGGACTTTACCAAGTAATCTGCAATCTCATCCTTAATAATGGACTCCAAGACCTTACCAACAAACAAGGTCAGGCAAACTATCCTAAAGTTTCCTGTCATCTGCCTCCTTCCCTTCCTAAACAATGTCTAACTTTAGCTATTTTCCATCCTCTGTTACCTGCCCTAACTCCAATAATTCCATGAAAGATCATCACCAATGCCTCCACAATCTCTTCAGCTCTCCATGGTGCAGTACATCCAGTCTGGGTGATTTATCCACCCTTAGACCTTTCAGCTGCCCCGCACCTTCTCCTTATTGATGGCCACTACACTGATCTTTACACTCTGTTACGCTGCTGGTGTCTTCCACTGTAAAGAGTGATGTAAAGAACATACTCATTTCCTCTGTCATTTCTTTATACCCTATCACTACTTCTCCAGCCTCATTTTCCAGCAGTCAAATGGCTACTCTTGCCTCTCTCCTACCTTTTATATGTATTAAAAAAAACTCTTTCAATCTTCTTTCATATTATGATCCAGCTTACTCTCATATCTCATCTCCCCCACCCCCCAAATGCTTTTTTTTTAGTTATCCTCCTCTGTTTTATAAAGGCTTCCCAATCCTCTGGCTTCCCATTTACCTTTGCCATATTGCATGCATTTTCTTTTGCTTTTATGCTGCACCTGATGTCCCTTGTTTCTTCTTTCTTGGGATGAATTTCTGCTGTGCCTCTCGAATTGCCCCTGAACTTGCTGCTCCACAGTCTTCCCTGCTCAGGTCCCTTTCCGGTCAATTCTGGCCACCTCCTCCCCCATGTCTTTGGAGTTACTTTTGCACAATTGTAAACCTTTACCTCTGATTCCAGCTTCTCCCTCTCAAACTGCAGGATGAATTCTATCATGTTGTGTTCACTGTTCCCTAGACAACCACGATCTGTAAAAAAATTGTCCCTCATATCATTTTTAAATCTTTCTCTTCTCACCTTAAAAAATATGGCCCCCAGTCTTGAAATCCCCCATGCCACAGAAAAGACACCTGCCATTCACCTTATATATGCTCCTTATGATTCTATAAACCTCTATAAGGTCACCCCCTCAACCTCTTCTACTCCAGTGAAAAAGGTCCCAGCCTATCCAACCTCTCCTTTGAAGTCAAACCCTCCATCCCCAACAACTTCCTGGTAAATCTCTTCTGAGCCCTCTTCAGCTTAATAATATCCTTGGCACAATCTCTTGTCACAATCATTGAATGGAAGGCTGGTATGTTCCCAATCTTTTCTTGGTTCAAATACTACTGGCTCTGATGGAATGACTGGTTTATCAGTTTGGCAACGGTGTCAGGGGGAATTTATTCCACAAATCTCAGCTCACTTCTTAATCGGTATGGTGTCACAAAACAAATTGCCAATAATGTAACAATAATTTGTGCTAATTAGTGTTTACATAGCAATGTCTTGAGTGTGTCTGATTCACAGGCCCAAGAATTCTCTAGCTGGATATGAGGCTACTGAAATTGATTTAAAATTAAAAAAGACACAGCGAACAAACACAAGTTAGAAAATAATTATCTTACTGAGATGGTAGATTAACAGACTGCAATATGAGACTGAAATTCCTTGGGGGATCCTATATTCCTGCTGTCAATACAGTAAGAGACCTGAGAATCTTCAGAAAAATTATAGAGATTGCCATTTTCTTTGGGGTTCCACCATCATTTCATGGAATTTACTCTAATGCCTTATCTCTAGGTTTTCAAACTGTTCTAAGGAATCTTCTGCCAGATCTGACAGTTCAGTCAATTTGCTGTCCGTTCGTGTACAATGCATTTCAAGTTAATTGCAGGCTCAAGACATCAAGGTGCCATGAATTCCTTTGTGAATTGAAAGGCTTCTTCATCTTCTTGGAACCATACACTATACTGGTGCGGCTTTATGAGCCACCGCTGTTAATCCACTTGATTATTTTAATAGAAAGAGGCTTCCCATCTTTAAGGTCAAAATTAACTGATGACTACAGGCATGAATGCCTGTATGTCAATGTCCAGTTGGCAGGGAATTGCCATCAGTCTTTCATCTTTTGGCAGTTCAGTGTGAATGAAGGGAAAGGTATTGGTTTAGTTCCTTAACAGAAAGGCTATCTATCATCATTGAAAAGAAGCACAAGTAAATCAGAGGCCATTTATAACAAAATACAATTGAATTAAAATTGAGTAGGTCATTGGTATGCAGGAGGAAAAGTTCAGCTGTCTAGATAGGTTGACAGTTCTCTGCATAATGCTTGCACTGTTGAATGATTAAGAATCATGCCCTTCTAAGTTAGCCATCACAATTTTTACTCTTCTGAAAGGTACAGAAATGGAGATTCTTGGGTAGAAGACAGAATCAGATGCTGAACATCCATGATTTGGAAACATAAATGAGAACATAGATATTATGTCACTACAAAGCAAATATTAGAAGGATTTTTGCTATCATTTCACAATATTCTGGTTAATTGATTTGATGCCCAATTTGTAAGACAATCTAATGAATAAAATGTAGTAAGCTGCCTAAAACATTTTGAGACTCCCAGGGAACATCAGCCTATGAGAGGTAAGTTATCCACCCATCTTTGAGAGTTTAACAAGAGTAGGATAATGTTTTAGGCAGACCCCATCAAAATCAAGAAAGGCAATACCTTTTAAAGGAAGCTCTCTCTTAAAGTGATATCATTTCTGAAATTTCACAGAAGCACAGAATTTGTACGGCCACTTATCTATCCACTGCACCAACTTGTCAACCTCCTTTTGAAGTTCTTACAGTCACTCTCACAGATTATAATGCTTTCAAATTTTTACATCATCAGCAAACTTGGAAATTGTCCCCGTATACCAAATTCGATATCACAAAAACAAAACAGGAAAAGCAACTGTCCAACTCCACAACAACTCTTCTTCCAGCCTGAAAAATATCAGTTAACCACTATATTTGTTTCCTATCTCTCAATCAGTTTTGTATCCATGTTGCCACTATCCTCATTATTTCACGACCTATAATTTTTTATTTCACAAGCTTGTTGTGCAACACTCTTATCAAATGTCTTTCTGAAGTAATTGTATACCACATCAACAGCATTATCCTCATTTATTCACTGTATTACCACTTCAAAAAGACTTCAATATGTTAGTTCAACTTAATGTTTTCTTAAGAAATCTATTCTTGTTCTTATATTATTAATTTTATTAATTTTATCCTTAATTATTGTTTCAAGAAGTCACCCCATCATTGAAGTTAAACTGGCTGGTTTATAATTGCTGGGTTTAGTTTTCCAACCTTTTTGAACAAAGCTGTAAAATTTGCAATTCTCCAGTCATTTCCTCTGCATCTAGGGAAGATTGAACACATACACACAATGTCTCTACAACTTCAACTCTCACTTCCTTCAATATCCTTGAATGCATCTGACCCAGGCGCCTTAGTTAAATACCAATAGCCCATCCAGTTTCTCCTCACTATCCATTTTAAACCCTTTGAGAAATGAAACAGCAGAAAGGCTCCAGGACAATTAAGTGCAAGATTATTTTCAGGGTAAGATCATTTTCATATGCTATCTTCAAGAAATTAGTCCAATTGAGGGAGCATAAGGAATTGCCTTTATCCTCTGGAAGGACTCAAAATCCGAGTTTGGCACTTTGTAGATGTAGAGAAAAATATCTGAACCAATGAATGCAGAATCCCTCCCTGACCACAGCTGCAATTGGTAAAAAGTGAAATAACCCCAGAGAGGCCAGTTTCCCATCAATAAGGCACCCTTTATTTACACGTGGAGAGTCCTTGACACTGATCCAACTCTCTCAGAGCCAGCTCTCAGAGTGGATAGGATGTCTGACACTCCTTTTTATTATCTGTCAGCCAGGGTTCCCTGATTGGACCAGATTAACAGCTCCAATCAGGAGACTCATATTCTGTGAGGTCCACTTGGCTAAGCACTTTACAATTATTACACCCCTCTCCTTCTGAGTCCGAGGACATAAGCCATTTTTTGTTGTAGCTCCTCTTCGGATGTTGTAGCTCTGGGTCATGCTCATGCAACTCTGTCTCTGATACAGGCAGGGTGTAACACATAGTAGCTTGTCTCTTGCACCTGGAGCATCTCGGAAGATATTCATTCTCTTCTTCAGGCAGCAAAGGCATTGAGGTGCTGACATCTGCTGCATCCATCTATGATTCCAAGCCTTCAATGCTTAATTAAAACGGAGAACCTACAGGTTCTGGGACAGTCAGAAAGGCTGTTGAGGAGCTGGGTACATTTGCTCCTGCACAGTTGCGAGTTAGCAATTTAAACGTGGTCCATCTGCTTTTTCAAGATTGTCACAACATACCAGACTTTATATGTCACTGGACCTGGCCTCACATTGACCGTGCCTCTTATCCATGCAGGGCCATTCCCATGGTTTCTACATCAAACTTCATCCTCTGAAGTAAGACATAGTAGGAACTGCAGATGCTGGAGAATCTGAGATAACAAGGTGTAGAGCTGGATGAACACAGCAGGCCAAGCAGCATCAGAGGAGCAGGAAGGCTGATGTTTCAGGCCTAGACCTTTCTTCAGATTTTCTACACCTTGTTATCCCCTGAAGTAAACTCTCTTTCACTTAACAGAGCCTTGTGTCCAGCACTGGCATTCCTGATACTATTTTACCACCACCCTCAGGTCTGGGAAGATCAAATTTAAACTGGTGTGGAGTCTTCTCCCTATTAGCAACTTTGCTGGAGCTATGCCTGTAGTGGTCCTATAATCAAACAGAAACCAGGACAATTTGGTATCTAGCAAAGGTATAGACTGTTTCTTTAAGCCTGTCTTCAAAGTTTGGACTGCTCTTTCTGCCAGACCATTGGACAATAGATAGTTTGGAGCTGTCCTTATGTGTTGAATGCCATTCGAATTTAGGAATTACTCAAATTCCCTGCTGGTAAACGATGGCCTATTATGAATGACGAGTACTTAAGGGAGTCTGAGTATTGCAAAGGATGCTCGCAGGTTTTCTATTGTTGTCCCTGTGTTTGATGAATGAACTTTATGCACATCCAGCCACTATGAATGGACACTCACAGTAAATAAGAACATTGACCCCAGGAAAGGACCTGCATAGTCAATGTGTAACTGAGTCCAGAGTTTACCCAGCCATGAATGTGGGTGAGTTGCTGATGGTAATTTTTGTCCTTGTTGGCACTCTGGGCACTGTTCCATCAACACAGCTACGTCTGCATCCAATCCTGGCCACCAGACATAGCTTCATGCCAACATCTTAATTTTCAAAACCCCTGGTGAGGTTCAGCCAGAATCTGGCGGCAATCTTTGCTCGGGACAAACACTCTTGCTCCCCATAATAATACGTCATCCTCTACTGTAATCTGGTCTCTCCGGAAACCCTTTGGTTTCCCCTATCACCACCAGCTGTTTCTGTTTTGCCAGGATCAGATCTTTTGTGTCTCAAGTCGAATATTGTCAGTTGTGACTGGAAGTGTGTCCAGAAAATGTAAAGCCCTTACAGACTCTTCCAATGGCAGTACCACCGATGGTGTATCTGCCAGTGGGAGGCCAATCAATGCATTGGCATTCATTACTTGGTCTCCCAGACGGTGTTCTAACTTGTAATTACATGCACTTAGAAATAGAACCCACTGCTGAATTCAGCATGAAGCTATGGATGGCACTCCCTTGACCCCTTTAAGTGGGCCTAGCAAGGATTTTTGATCTGCTATTGTTACAAATTTACATCCATTAAGGTACTGGTAGAACTTCCTGAATCCAAATATAATGGCCAAACCTTTTTCTATCTGGGCATATTTACACTCTGCATTAGCTAAAGTCCTGGATGCATATGCCATTGGGCATTCCTCTCTTTGGACACCTATGAGCTAATTCTACCCTGATGCCATACTGGGAGGCTTTGCGTGTCAATACCAGTTTTCGCTTGGGATCACAGTGTGCTAATACGTTAGAGGATGACAGCTATTTCTTTACTTCCCTGAAAGCTACGGCTTGGCTACATGACAATTCCCAAGTCTGGACCTTTTTTAAGAGTTGGTGGGAAGGTGCCAGGTGGAGGCCAAGTTGTTTATGAACTTTCCACAATAATTCATCAGCCCAGACATGGGTGCCAGGTCACTTATGATCACCTTCATTCTATCTTCCAAGGGGTATAACCTGGTCTTGTTGACTCTGTAGCTCAAGTAGGTCATTTGGGGTGCCTGGAACACATATTTTTCCCTTCTAAGGTGTTTACCAACCTGGAAGAAACATCTAAGGACTATGTCAAAGCTCTATAAGTGCTCCTTGTTGGTCCTCCCTGTTATTAACACATCATCCAGATAAATAGCGACCTGGGGTAAGCCTTGTAAAATGTTCTCCATTATCCACTAAAAAATTCCACAGGCTGACAAAACCCCAAATGGCAGTCTCGTATATTGGTACAAACTCTTATGGGTATCAGTTGTAGCGCAATTCTGGGAATCCTCATCTAACCACAATTACAAGTACACCTTGCGCATGTCCACCTTCGTGAAGGACATCCCTGCTACGTTGTGTAAAAATCCTCTATGCAAATCGTCTAAATACCCTTAATCCTTAAAAGTGCCACAGTATCGCTCCTCAGTCTAGCTGAGCTGTTGCACAAATTTAAGGCTTAGCATCCAGATTGAATTTTGTTAAAGATTGGTTCTGCAACCAGTAAAACGGCCATGTCAGTATCAACCTCCATTAGAACTGGGTGACCACTTAATAGACATTTATTTTGATTGGTTTTGATTTGGTTGTTGCTAAGCCATTTAACCATTCCAAACCAGATGTAGGTGGATTTTCTGGAGTGTGCACTCTCCTAGCTGCTGGCCTATGAGTTCTCTTACTGAATTTAGGTCTAGTGGGTCTCTTTTGCTGCCTTTTTCGAGTCCACATACAGAAAGCAAATACAATGGCTTGCTGGCCCGGATCCAGAAAATTCTAAGCCAAGTCTTGGTTTGGTTTGTGCTGTTACTGTCGACTGACCTAGAGTTCCTTTGTTCAAGATATGTCCTGAATGAGGCTACGCACTTGCCTTCACTAAATTGGTGCTCTCCAAGTTCAGTCGGACTGGTGAGGGTTTCTACTTCCATCAGAATACCTTGTAACTTAAATATTGTCGCATTTTCCAACGATAAAGCCAGTTGTAGTGCCTGTTTGAAGCCCAGCTGGGCTTCAGCTGGTAAGCATCTTTGTATGACGACATCATCAATCCCATTCTCATCGCCACTGAAATAATTCCACAGAGGCCAGTATCCTGCCACCTAATCACCCTTTATTTACACGTGGCGAGACTTTGACACTGATCCAGCTCCCTCAGAGCCAGCTCTCAGAGGGAACTGAACGTCTAACACTCCTTATCTGTCAGCTAGGGCTCCCTGTTTGGACCAGACGAACAGCCCTAATCAAGGAACTCATATTCTATGAGGTCCATCTGGTTGACCTCATTACAATCACTACAAAAAGGTTTGAAGACTTGACCTGCATGGATAAGGTAAGCTCCATTGTCAGTGATGTCCCCTGCTTCATATCACCCAACCACAACTATTTCTCCTTCACTGCTTGCACCTTAACCAGCCTACCACCCTGAGATCTCCAAGTGCACTGTCAACAACAGTGCATGCCATATCAACAAACTCTGTTGAGGGTTTGTAGCACAGTGGTAGTGTCCCTGCCTCTGGATCAGGAGACCCGGTTCAAGTGCCACGTTGCCAGGAGGTGTGTAATGCCATCTCTGAATAGGTTGATTAGAAAATATCTTACAGCTTAGAGTTGTCACCTCAATGCATGAGGACACTTTTATTTGTACTTGCGAAAAACAGATCACCTACCTGCTGTGTTCCTCCTCTAGACACCTCCCCATGCTTGCACATCAAGCTAATCATTTACACATCAGCACATCTCACACAAATTTACAAGACTTTGATTGAAACGCAATCATGAACTCCCCTTCTTCCAGCAGAACTAATTCACATGAAATATCAAGAGTGCTTGTTATATGATTGATTTAATGTAGTGATTGAAAGAGAAAAGACAAACTGCTACTAGAATTCTACATTTAGTTGAGACTGACTTCAATATCAGAAGACAGAAACATTCTACAGTAAACTAAGCATATTTATTAATTGGTAAAATGTCAGAAGATTATCAAAGATGTTCAAAAATAATTGAACATGAAATGGAATCAGTTTATGCTTCTAAAAAGCAACAGCTTAGTTTGCCAAAAAAAAAAGTATTGTCAGCTGCCAAGATACATTGCAATATAAAAGGTGAAATTTTCCCAGGCTCTGATCAAAGTGGGTAATGGTGAGTCAGTTGGGAAATATAGTAAGATTCTTGACATCAAAGAGAAAATGTCTCATTTTTCACCCAAGATTTTTGATGGTGAGATTAAGATTTCATTAGTAAGCAGTGAGAGGTCTATTTGCATGCATTTACATCTCATATTTACCTGTTCTTGCCATTCTCCCACACAGTGGAGAGAAAGTGGACAGTGGCAATTCGTGACATGACAGAGTACCTTATGCTCACCAACTGGTCCTGCAGGCTCCTAACTCATACAGCAGTCCTCAGCTCCACAGGGCACACTCCATTGGCAGCGACCACCTGCACCCCCAATTCACAGAGGGCGGCATCAGATCTGCGCAAGCTTCCCCATGTCTTCACGGCACATGTCCGACACACTTACGCTACAAATCACCACATCAATATAGAACTTCAGATCTCACTGATACTTTACACTGAACTGTTGCTAATAGTGCATTTTGCATGCAGAGCCATGTGTTCATCTGATGCATTGGAGCAGGATACATCTCAGACTCTCTGTCCACTCTCTTAGGCTCACAAACCTTGCGTCTATCCAAATGGTCACACTATGTCTGCCTTGCTCTGCTTTTTTGAGCATTGCTGCCTCATTCAAAATTTACCATCCCATAGGTCTCTGTGTTGCCTGACTTTTTAATGCTGGCACGAAGCCAGACAGCTCATCATGTTTGCCAGTAATGAACAGTCAAGGGGGTGGACATGTTGATATTTGGTGTCATATTACGTCAATGTCACATTTTAAGTGGCAAGCATACTGCATGTGCTTCAGACAAATGTCTTGAGGTCTAGGGGAAGTCAGCCTTCGTCAAGTCAAGGGGCTTGCTGTCAGTCAGAGAGCACCAGGACAGATATTTCAAGGGCATCTCTGGCCTCAGTCTGGGAGCAGGCCACAATCTGTCATGCAGGTCCAGTGCAGTACAGTTTGGGAATTAGTGGTAAGTCAGTCAGAGTGCTGCAAGGAGATCAACCAGGGGTCTCGTCACTCATTTGCTGGCCTTGAAATAAAAGCAGAAATGTTGGAGACATTGAGAATATCTGGTAGGATCTATGGAGAGAGACAGAATTAAAATTTCCAGTCCAAAGACTCTTTTTCAAAACTCAAACTTTTGCTTTTATTGGTCAGAGCCAACCTTCTAGGTCAGTCGGGAGGTACTCCATCGGCAGGAACAAAAACAAAAACCAAGTTCCTGGAAAAGCTCAGCAAGTCTGGCAGCGTCTGTGAAGAAAATATTGGAGTTAACATTTCGGGTCCTCAGAGCTATAGTCAGACCTGGGTGTCTGTCCATTGAAAGTCAAGGTGGTCTATCAGGACCCACTGTTGTAGTGGCAAAATTGGGAAAGTCAATTATAAGAATTGGAGGTAGCATGCTGGGATACAGAGTGGGCAATGATAGTGAAGAGGGCAGCTCAATATATCAGGAAGGAAGACAATAGAGCATTAAGTTCCATCTGCCAAGATTTTGCACAGTCACTTAACCTTTCTATATCCTTCTGCAGATTCTTTGTGCTATCCTCACCACTTGCCTACTATCTATTTTTGAGTCATCCACACACTTGGTAACAGTACATATGCTTCCCTATCCAAACCATTGAAACATATTGTAAATAATTGTGGACCTAGCACTGTTGCCTCTGACATGCCATTAGTTACAGGCTGAAAATGCTTTCTTTTCTCAAGTTTTCGTTAGCCAATACTCTATTCATGTTAATACACTACCTCCAACACTATTGGATCTTTTCTTGTTATCTTGTCTAAGGAGTAGTACCTTATCAAATGCCTTCCAAAAATCTAAATATATTATACCCACTGCTTCCCGTTTATCTATCCTGCTTGGTTCCATCTCAAAAAATTTCAGTAAATTTTTTGAGCATGATTTCTCCTTCATGAAGCCTTGTTGACTCTGCTTGATCATATTATGTATTTCTCAATGCACTGTTATTACATCATTTATAATAGATTCTAACATATTTTCAATCACAGACAATAAACAGTCTGGACTATTATGAACTGTTTTTTTGTTCCCATTTATAAATAAACATGTTATATTTAAGGAAGCTCTTGCTGACCATCTTAATATCACTGGCTCTCAAATTCTGGCTTCTCCATCTTTATTATCTTTTGGTCATCTCTTATTACTTTTTAAACCTTTCCCAATCCTGTGGTTTACCACTAATCTTTCCCACACTTTATGAACTTCTTTCAATTTGATTGTCTCCGTATCGGGAGGAAATGAGATTGAGGACGATAGACGCCAGGCCTCCTGTATATTCTTCACAAGATGAGTGTCCTTCAGTTGGATCTTCATTATGTGGATGTTGTGTGGCAGGCACTGGAGATTGCTGCTAGTGCTGGGCTTAAATTCCCTGAAAATGACCAACCTTGTTGAATTTGTGGAATAGGTGACCAGATGAGGGCAATGCTTTTGATGTAGTCTACATGGACTTCAGCAAGACTTTTGATAAGGTCCCGCATGGGAGACTGATTGCAAGGGTAACAGCCCATGGAGTCTGAGGAAATTCGACAAATTGGGTCCACAGTTGGCAGAGTGGAAGGAAGTAGAGGGTGATGGTTGACAAGTGTTTTCCAACTGGAATTCTCTGCACAATAGAGTCCCACAGGGGTCAGTGTTGGGGCCTTTGCAGTTTGTAGATTATTTAGCGATTTAGACTTGAATGCAGTAGAGTTGATCAGTAGATTTGCAAGGTACGAATTGGTGAGGTGGTAAATAGTGAGGAGAATAGCCTTTGATTACAGGAGGATATAGATGATCTGATCAGAGGCAAATGGAATTCATCCAGATAATTGTGATGTGATGCACTTGAGCAGGACCAACAAGACAAGGGGATACTTGATGAACAGTAGGGAATCACCAAGGATCAGAGGGACCTCTTAAGGTATCAGGACAGATGGATGAAGTTGTTAAGAAGGCATACGGAATACTTGCCCGTATTAGCTGAGGCATCAAGTTTAAGAGCAGGGAGGTTATGCTGCAACTGTGTAAGATGTGGGTTCGGCCACAGCTAGACTATGGCATGCAGCTGTAGAATCCACATTATAGGAAGAATGTGATTGCACTGGAGAGAGTGCAGAGGACATTTACCATGATGTTACCTAGGCTGGAGAGTTTCAATTATGAAGCGAAATTGGATAGACTGGAACGCTCTCCTTGGAGCAAAAGGGATTGAAAAGGGACATAATTGAGATGTATAAAGCTATGAGGGGTTTAGATTTAAGGCAGGGGGCAGAAGGTATGGAGGAGATGTCAGGAAAATGTTTTCACCAAGAGGATGGTGGGATTAGGAACTCACCGCCAGTAAGGGTGGGAGAGGCAGAAACCTTCATAACATTTAAGAAATATCTTGATGTGCACTTGCGATGCCAAAACACATAAAGGCTATAAGCAAAGTGCCAGAAAAGGGATTGGAATAGTCAGGTGCTTGTTTTTGACCAGTGTTGACATTAGGTGCCAAAGGACAATTTTCTACGCTGTAGATCTGTATGAGTCTATGATACTTAGACCAATTTTTGGTGAAATTCATTCCATAGAAACAAACCAGAACATTGGAGCAGGAGTAAGTCAATCAGCCCTCAAGCCTATTCCACTATCCAATCAGATTATGATGATCTGCAGCCTAATTTGACATATACCCACCTTTATTCCTTATATCATACATTTACTAACAAAAATCCAACAAACTCAGTGTTAAATATAGAAATTGATCTGGTATAAATTTCCATTTGCAGCGGAGGATTCCAAACATCAACCAAACTTTGAACAAAGAAGAGTTTCTTAATTTCTCTCCTTAAAGATCTAACACTTTTTTTTTACATTGTATCCTTAGTCCGAGATTCCCAACTAGTAGAAATAATTTCTTATAATCTATTTCCTTGCATTTTTTGAAAATGTTGCTCAAATCATTCCTTCAATCCTTAAATTCTTGAGAATACAACATTTTTTTGTAATCTCTCACTTGGTTTCAGGGATCAATCTCATGATGATACATTACACTGTCTCCCTTCATGGTCAATATATCCTTCCTGATGTGTCTTGTGCAGAACTCTTGCAGTAATAGAGTGTGACCGAACCAAAGTCTGTACAGTTAAACCATGAAATCAAACTCTTGTGTCCTATTTGCAGAGAAGCAAAGGCCAGCCTTCTTCTAGACGTTTTGATTATTTTCTGCACCAGTTCATGACAGTTTATTGATAGAATCATAGGTCATACAGTGTGGAAACAGATCCTTCAGCCCAATTCATCCATGCTGACCAAGTTTTCTA
>JAHRHZ010000074.1:4523045-4549784 GCA_024137785.1 Ginglymostoma cirratum | reverse complement strand
GACCCTTCTCCAGACCCTTTTTCTGAAGAAGGGTCTAGGCCTGAAACGTCAGCCTTCCTGCTCCTCTGATGCTGCTTGGCCTGCTGTGTTCATCCAGCTCTACACCTTGTCATCTCAGATTCTCCAGCATCTGCAGTTCCTATTATCTCCAGTTTTATTTGTCTGCAGTTTGCCCATATCCCTCTGACCCTTTACTGTCCATGTACCTAATCAAATGTCTTTTTTACATGTTAAAATTATAGTCGCCTCTACCAGTTTATTCCATACACACGCCACCTTCTGATTGAGAAAGTTGCCCCTTGGGTCCCTTTCAAGTCTTTACCTCTTACCTTAAACCTATGCTCTCTAGTTTTGGACTCCTCTACTCGAAGGAAAAGACCTTGGCTATTCACCTTATCTATATCTCTCATAATTTTAAAAACATCTATAAGGTCACCCCTCAGCCTCCTACGCTCCAGGGAAAAGGTCCCAGTCTATGCAGCCTCTCGTTATCAGTCAAACCCTCCAATTCGGCAACATCCATGTAAATCTTTTTTGTATCCTTTCTAGTTTAATAACATTCTTCCTACAGCAGGCCGACCTGAATTGTATGCAATACTCTAAATATAATTTTGCCAATGTCTTGTACAGCCACAATAGGACATTCCAACTCCTGTACTCAGTGCTCTGACTGATGAAGGCAAGTGTGCCAAACACTTATCTTGAAGTATTTTTTGGACCTACACTGTTTCTTGTTAGAATGTACACCATTTATCCATTTGAAGTCCAAAGTGGATAACCACACACTCGCCTATAATTAATCCGTTCACTACTGTTTTACTAATGCACTTATTCAATCGAAAACTGTAATCTTATACTTTCTTATAACATTTTATATTATTGTAACATTATCAATCATTCTACCATTGACAATTTCCATATATGGTTTTCCATCTCATCATCAGAGTGTGTAGGGATCCACAAGGTGAACATCCAAAAGATAAAGCTCCTTCTTTCTGGTTAAAATATGAATCCTGCTTTTTAGAAGACCAGTCTTCCTTTTTAAAAATTGCACTATTAACTTGCTTTCTGGTTGAGAAATAAAACAAAAGGGAAAAGTTAATCACAGATCAAATAGAAAGCTCTCCTAAATGAAATTAACCTTTTAAAAACAGTGAAAACATGTTTTTTTTTATTCAGAAGGCTTACCTGTGTGACGCATCTGTTTGGTTATGCCATTTTGTCCCTTCAAATCAGCACCAAGCAGAGGGAACCGCATGTCAGGCCATGATTCCTAATTTGATATGAATGCCATCCATTGGCAGAAAACCGCTACTACAAGTCCATATCCCTTAAACGCACAGTCTTCAAGTGATTAAAGCCCAATGAAGGAGCAGCAACCATGAAAGGTAAAGTGAAACAGAACAAAAAGAAAAATAAAAGAGGGAAGAGTGAAACAAGTAAAAGGAAGAAGAAATAATAAATTCTGCATTCTTCTTCTAAAAATACCTTCATCAAAAATTGCAAGCAAACATAAAGTCATACAGTAAAGAAGAGGCTCTTCAGACCATTGAGTTTGTAATGCCAATACTATGCTAAATCTTACATTCTCCCACTTTCTAGAACTAAGCCCATAGCCTTGTTTGTTATGACATTTCAATAGCTCACCCAAGTTCATTTTAAAGTTTTGAAATTGCCCACCTCAACTACCCTTGCAGGCAGTGTATTCCAGACCCCAACAACCAAACCAACGAACAGTTAATTATCGACCAGGCAATCAATGTTACCTTGGTTGAATTACAACTAGTCGAGCAACATATTCAGTTTTATTTTACGGATCAAGTGATAAATGATTCTGGGAGGGATTTCTGAAAATCTTGCTTAACATCAGGAAGGAGGGTCTTCACAGGTTAGTGTATTCAGTCTTTCTGTGAAAGATCAAATCAATTGAGAAAGTATTTAAAGGGCATTCAAAAATTAAATCAAGATAAGAAGAGCCTTCGGGATTAACAGACTCCAACTCATGTCTTATGGACAAAAACCCTAAGAGTCTATTAAAGGGTTTGTCACAAAACGTTACAGCAAAGAGCATTTCTCGTAAGAAGATCTGTTAGGGAGTCTCATTAAACTAGTAACCACCACTGCACCAAATAAATTCTTCATGGGTGCTTTCTGGGCAAGGAAAATGACCAGTGACCCATTACTTAAGGATGGACGCAAGCGTGAAATCATAGTGACAGGCCATCAACAGCTATATGATTTAGATATAACTGTACATGGTTACACGATGCAGGTGACGCTATCAGCTATGGTCAGTTAAGTGCACAAACCAACAAGAGCTGTAACAGATGTGATTTGTCTCACCCACCCCAAATCTGCACAATTTTTCATCACGTAATAAAGAATGTGGCACAAAAAGACATTGAGTATGCATGTTCAGGAAATCTAACTCCAAGAGCCAAGCCAGGCTCCAGGAAAAATCCCAGGTGACTGACAAGATGGTACAGCGCCACAAAATTGGCAGCAAGGATAATGTTAAGTGTTTGCACAAATGCAAACACAAAGGGCTTCATTGTCTACTCCTGTTTATCTGGTGCTATATTATTCACGAATACACACAAATAGAAGGAGGGACAGCTTCTACTCAGAGAAAGTTAATGAAGTCAATGCAGTTGATCCCTTTTTTATATGAAGTTTCAAAGTGTGTGTCATAACTTTATGCATAATAAACTTTTTAACGAAAAGAAATGGGATTAAAGAGGCAGTGATAGCATGGGAACAAAATTGCCTTAGAAACAGAAAGCAGAGAGCAATGGTAAATGTTTGGCACCACAGTTTTCTGGAAGAATTCATGTGAGGCCAGACTCAAAATGAATATAGCCTCACACCAGTAAAATTGAATGCATTCTTCCACCAGCCATCCGTTCCCTGTTAGTGGTTAGAAATTGGCCCTATCATGTCAGATCTAACTATTGAGGAAGTTTAAATAGACTCATAAGTAAATGATGCCCCAGATTTTGTGGCAAAATAATTGAGACTATCAGTGCAACCAAATGTTACAGTAGAAAACAGAAAATCACTTCTGGTTGCTTCACTCGCACAGTTGATCATTGCAATCAGGAAGTTGCTATTCAAGTTGACTTGCTCCCCCAGAAGCCAAAAAACGATAATTGCTGGAGAAACTCAGCAGGTTTGGCAGCGAACATAGTTATACAATAAAGAAGAGGCTCTTCAGACCATTGAGTTTGTACTGTCAAGACTATGTTAAATCTAAACTTCTCCCACTTTCTAGAACTAGTCCCATAGCCTTGTTTGTTACGACATTTCAATAGCTCACCCAAGTTCATTTTAAAGGTTTGAGATTGCCCACCTCAACTACTCTTGCAGGCAGTATATTCCAGATCCCAACAATGAAACCAACAAACAGTTCTGACATTCTAAGGGTCACTGGACCCAAACGTTAACTCTGTTTTCTCTCCAAAAATGCTGTCAGATCTGCTGAATTTCTCCAGGAATTTCTGTTTTCGTTTCAGATTTGCAGCATTGGCAGCTCTTTGTTTTGACAGTATCTTGTCCAAAGACTCAGCTTTGACTGATAGAAAAGAGAGTAAAGTTCTTGCATGATATATACCCAGTAAGATTTTCAAAACAGTATGGTGCTTCATTATTTGGGTGCAAGTAAATTTTTAACAGCTATATCAGTTTAATTAATACCAACCAACTTCTCTGACGTTCCGTAACAACACATCAGATGAACTGGTCAAGGAATCCTAGAGTTGGTTTCCCTACTCACACAGAACATTGGACTGAAGTGGTTTCTGAATCACATCAAGTTCCAGTGCAAAACTGCATAGAAAGTCTGTGGGCCAGTGCAAGTGTAATGAACAACTGGCTCCGTTCCTTCAATACTGAGAGAAAAATCCAGTTTGATAAATTTTACAGTGCGGCAATCACTCATTCTGTTTGTTGTCTGGTTGTGCTGCTTAATCAAGTCATTTTTATATTGGGCAGCTCTCAGTTTAATCTTAGCCAGCCAGACAACTGCCATTCACTAGGAGTGGCAATCACTCATATTAAAATATGACCTTTCCAACACATGTCAATCTTAGAAATAAACAAATCTCTATTTCAGTGTTTTTCCAAACCAAGTCCAGTTTCCTGATTATAAATGTCCTGAATTCTAAAAAGAGTTGCATGTAACAATTTTGAAATTAACATTACAAATGAATCTTAAGCAACTTTTGCCCCAAAAACAAGTTCTTTTTCTCTAAAATATTATATTTTCTAAATTTAGTCTGTAGCATATTAGCAGTGTTGCTAACATTGGTCTGAACTATTAACAAAATCAAATCAAGAAAACAAACAACGAGCAGTATAAGCCAACTAATAGTGCACAAACAAAGATGAGCTTGTAACCACAATATACACATATTTCTTTCTAGGAGAAAAATCCACTGATCTGCAGTCAGAAAGAAAATCATGCCACTTTCACTTTGACATTGAATACCCATGCAAGTAACAAAATAATGAAATAATCGAGGAGGAATAATGTCAAGATAATCAGTAATGAAGACGAGGGACTTAAAATTTAAGTTAATCAATACAGGAATGAAATAACAGGGTAGAAAACAATGGCCTCATTATAACTCTGGGTCAGTGAATTCATTCTGGGAGAGTCAAAATCTGTGCTTTTGCACAAAATTAGGTCTCTACAACACAAGTCACTATTGAAGCAGAGTTAATTTAGGCTTTAAAAGAAAATTAGTTGCTTAGAAAGTATAAATCTTAAGAGGAAAGCAAAGGAAGGGGTAGTTAGATTAAATAGTTCACAGGAAGAAAGACACAAATTTATGAGCCAATAGGCCTATATTAGTGCAGCTGCCCTAGATGTCAACTCTTGCTCATATTTCCTATCTTCCTATACGATCTGTGAATAAATAATCCTTAGTGGATTGGCTTTGCAATGTTAGACCACATGTTCCATCTGAAAAACAATTTCCTCTTTAGGTGTAACAGTGCAAGATACGGAAGACTGAATCAATGCAACAATATCAGTGACATTTGCACTCGAGTCCTCAATTCCAGAAATTGCCCCTTCTACTGCTACAATGAAAGGAGATCATACTCCAAGACTACTGATACAGTTAACTTAAGGAATGGATACTATCAACCCCGAGGAAGGGGTTTGTAGATCTGAAGTGACCTCAAGTTCAATGTTCAAACAGTCATTGGTATTGCAAGAAAATGCTCTCCTGCAGTGCAAAAGTAGAATAATGCGAAAATGACTAACTGCTTTGCCTGTCAATACATGCTCTGTCCCATCCCACCCCTCTGCACAAGTATTGGTGTTGGATGTTTTTATAAGCATATGAGGATATGGTGTTTCTTTATGCATAGTGTTCACAGTAACTCCTGCAAACGTGACCTCAGGTATTGATATGGATGAGCAAAATTAGTCGTAGGTCACAGTGAATCTTCAACATCTCGTACTGGCCACCAGTTGACTTTTCAACCATACATCAACGTTGCGTCTTTACTTAGGGAAGTGTATATATGAGGAGAGTTTATAATCAATAATTACAAACATGTTTACATAAGAGAAAATCATGGCAGCAAAACACACTCAACACATTTATCACTGATGCTGAGAAAGGGTATTCACTTTCACTGTATCTGTGATATTTGGTACTATCATTGTATCTAGAAAAAGTGGGCAACTTTTCACATTCAGCCTAAAACATAAGGTACTGAATTAGGTGCCTCCAGCACCGTCACACAATTTTCCTTCCCATGAATCTGAGATAGTGAAAATTTGGGTAATACTAGGAGGAAAAAACCAGAATGAGAGATGGTATGGGATTCATGAGGGACATGGCATCAAAGATGATCATATACAAATAGTTGTGAAAATGTACAGCTGCTTTACAAAGAATGAAAGGCCAAAGGCTACACAGTTGGAAATTTGGAAGCATAGTTCAAATGACTTTGGGGAGAGTTTTCTTTCAAGTGGCAGATGAAGAATGAAGGGAACTTGGAAAGGTATGTGGTAATGAGGAATATAGGGTATATGTCGTTAATATGACTAGGAATTAATTAACAGATTGACAATTGTCAAAGGGGGGGATGCTTTCTAGTAGTGGTACCTCCAAACATTCACATTCCTACCCAACTCACCTTTCTTCTTGTGTGAGTAAATTTCAAGGCACTGTACATGTAGATTCTGGTGGTAGTGTAAGCGTGAGAACACATTTTGAAGAAAGCAGGGTAGAAAGGTAGAGGCATATAGGAAGGAAATTCTAGAGTTTAGTAACTATGTCTCTGAAGGTACAACTACTAATAGTAGATAAATTAAAATGAGAAACTGAAGACACCTGAACAGGATGAGTGCAGATATCTTGGAGGGTTATGGACCTACAGGAGTTTAGAGAAGACAGGGAGGGGCCAGAACATGGAGGTACAGTAAGGTCTCCATTACCAGGTCTCTTTGGGGAATGGGGGCTACTGGTTCCATAAATCTGCCAATTGCATGAGATACAAACATCATCTGACCTCTTTAATGAAAACCATTTCTTGAATATATGGTCCAAGTCTACTAGCTTAGGAAAATGAAGTGTACGATGCCGCTTTATACTTGTATCATGCTCAGATTTCACAAAGAACTCTTCAAGTTTCTCATTCTGCATTTTAATGATATTGATCACTAATGAGTCAACATTGAATTTATGCAAATGCACGTTCCAATTTTCACTCTTTTCTCATCTTTCACATTGTTTATTTTCTGCTTCAAAGCCAAAACAATATGTGTTCACTTTAGTGCTAGCATGGGAGTCTTATTCAGTAACATACTGGATTGATGAATGAATGGTTTTGGATATAATGCAATCACAAATTCAATTAGCCACTTCTGTAGTGCCACCTACACAAGGGATGATAATGGACAGGGCTCCTATTGGTGGCTGCCAAAGCTACCACATGTTGGATAAATACATGTGCATTGGATCTCAGTGTGCCATGTTCAAATCGATATTTTGGAAGTAACTTTATAGCATGGTAAATTTTCTTTGACGTTTTTGCTGGTTGCATTAGAATTCTGGATGCTTGGGTACTGAATAACAGAGAGTTTACTGTACTTGGAAGCAAAAGGTAAATTTTAATATCAAGACATTGACCAGGAGATAGTAGGTCAATAAGCACAGGAGTGATAGGTAATTGGGACTTGATGAATTAACAGTGGACGTTTCCATGATGTCATATTTGTGAACAATGGTCTGTGGAAATCAGCCAATAATATATTAGACCAGTAAGTCTAGAGATAATAAAAGCACTAGTGAGTGTTTCAGAAGCACAACAGCTGAAGTAGGGGTGTAAAATCTGGCATTGTTGCAAAAGTCATGGTAAATTGTCTTACTAATGGTATGCTTAAATGGGCAGAGGCAAATCCCCAAGGGCAAATATGACTGTGAGAGCACAAACAGTCTGGTTTAATCACAGATTGTTACTCAGAAGTGTGATGGAGTTAATAACTAGGGAACAGAAATTGCAACAGGACCCAAAACAATAATTACATATGAATTAGGAGCTGAAGTAGGCTATTTCATCCATTGAGCCTGTTTCACATTGAACATAATCAATACTAATCCGATTACTCTATGTTTCCACCTACCCACAAAATATTTCACTTGCTTACCAAGAATCTATTTACCTCAGCATTAAAAATATCCAAAGACTCTGGGCTGAATCTTACATTTGTTTGACTAAGTCTCATTGAGGCTTTTAGAGGTTTTGTGCTGTGAAGCCCAAGGAGTTCCCTCACCCAGTCATACCAAAGTCATCTCATTAATTGTTTCAGAGATAGTAGGAACTGCCGATGTTGGAACATCTGAGATAACAAGGTGTAGAGCTGGATGAACACAGCAGGCCAAGCAACATCAGAGGAGCAGGAAAGCTAACGTTTCTGGTCTAGATCCTTCTTCAGGAATCGGCTTTTCTGAAGAAGGGTCTAGACCTGAATCGTCAGCTTTCCTGCTCCTCTGATGCTGCTTGGCCTGCTGTGTTCATCCAGTTCTACACCTTGTTATCTCATCTCATTTATTATCTACCCTACCTCACAACACCTCTCACATTTGATTTTGAACCAACCTTAACAAACACTGTTTCTGCAACAGCTCACCAGACACTGGGTATCCATCCCTCATCCCCCATGCCATTTTTGAAAGGCTGCTGTGCACCTGGACAAGCACTGCCAGTGTGAAGATGCTGTGCTTAGTTCCTAATGTTTCTCCTGGATATAGAAACATAGAAAATAGGACCAGCATGAGGTCATTCAGTCCTTCAAGCTATTCAATGTGATCATGACTGATCATGCAACTCAGTTTCCTGTTCCCACTTTCTCCCCATCCCCTTTGATCCCTTAGCACCAAGAACTATATCTAACTCCTTGAAAACATTCAATGTTTTGGCTACAACTGCTTCCTAGAACAGAGAATTCTGCAGGCTCACCTCTCTCTGGGTGAAGAAATTTCTCCTCATCTCAGTCCTAAATGACCTATCCCATATCCTTAAACTATGAACCCTGGATCTGGACTCCCAGTCATTGGGAACATTCTTCTTGCTTTACCCTGTCTAGTCCCCTTAGAATTTGACAGGTTTCTATGATATCTGTCTCTCATTCTTCTAAACTCCAGTGAATATAGTCCTATCTGATCCAGTCTCCTGGGTCTTGCTGTCCCTGCAATCAGTCTGGTGGCAGACTCAGGGAAATCAGTGCCTGACTTTGCGTCACCTAGAGGTGCTGCTGGAATGGTGAAACCAAGACGAGACTTGCTCTTCCCCAGGGCCAGAAGTGGAGACCATGGCAACCAGATCATGCCAGCCTCAGTCCAAAGTGGTCATTCAGGATAAAGCCATCTGCAGGAATGCCCAGCACTTTAGGCAGAAGGTCAACATCCCTCTGTACTGTGCCAGGGTATCTCCCGGATACCTCACACTCACTCTATCTCTGCTTCTATACTCATCTCCCCCCATCAAGGTTCACGTTCCACCATTATCACCATTACCTTCAACATCTTCCCCTCTCACTCTCACCCTCCCTAACCCCAAACACCACTAACCTTACATGTCCTTTGTGCTGCCTATTCACTTGCTCAGGACATCTCCCCACCAGCAAAAATAGCTGTGCCACTCACTTTTATTTGTCTTCACTTTCACTTTATTTCACCTTTAATAATACCTCTCTCTCTCTCTCTCTCTCTCTCTCTGTCTCTTACTTTCATTCCAGGGGGAAAACAATGCACAATAACTCAGATAGCATTAAGACAGGCCGTGTCAGTCAGTTCCTCACGTTTTACATGGACAGAATCATGACTCTGACCATTCTGAACAGACCCTGGACTGGTACCAGTGGCTGCCTTTGACTTATTGTGCAGGGTACACCTGAATGAAGACTATTCCCCAGTGATTTGACTGAGGCCTGTTAACAATCATGTAAATCTTCCTGACTTGCTGACTGCACTAACCAGCAAGCCGAGATGGAAATAATGTGAGCCTGATACCTCTGGTTGATGGGGCAAAGTGCAGAAAGACATGGTAAGGTAATGCATGACAGTGAAGTGTGACCATCTATATAGGCACTGAGGCAGTTAAAACAGATCCCACCAAGACATTACTACAGCTGTGGATCATGAAATCTTATTAACTCTCTCCATGGGATTTCAACTGTTCACTTTTGACAATCTAGTTTTAGATGTTGCTTTAAGACCTAGCTAACTCAATGAATTCACATATCTTGGTGATTCAGTCCCTTCTCCCAAGATCTAGTTCCCTAGGATTCCTGATGCTACTCCCAGGCATCTTATTACTTGCACAATTTCAGCTTTTATCAAAGAACTAGTTTTCCTGAGCTGCTGCTGAGTTTCACTCCACTCCAATCTCACACTGCTTCACCAAGTAAATGCTGCTCGGGGGCTTCTTTTACCTCACGCTCAGCTATTCTGAACTATCGATGATTCCCAGGGACTTCTTCCTAGAGTGTGCTCATAGTATCACCTTTCCTGCTTCAGCATCTTTTCGGTTCTGTAACTGTATTGGCTTCGCCGATGAAACATATGCATATAAATTGAAAACAGAAAGCCGTTTAAATTTCGACCCATTGCCATGACAACATAGCCTGCTCTGCTATCCCCAAATTGACATTTAAGGTTTACTGAATGCTTTTAAATTTAGTTAGTTCTAAATCCTTCTGGAATTCCATTAATTGTAAGTATTGCAGACGTGAAGTTTTCAGTTAAGCAAGCCTTTACTTTTTTGTTATCATCGTTTTCATTGTGATTCTTTTAAACAAATGTGTAAACTTTTGAAAACAAAAGTAGTTTTAGATGTTCTAGTAAACACTAAAGGCCAGCATTTTAATTGCCTTAAGGTAAGATAATTCTAGAATCAAAGAACTATACAGTCCAGAAGAGGCTCTTTGGCCCATCAAATTTGCACTGGCAAGACTACTTTAATACTACACTAGTCCCACTTTTCAACACCTGGCCCATAGCCTTGAATGTTGTGACACTTCTAGTGCTCATCCAAGTACTTGTTAAAGCTTGTGAGATCTCCTGCCTCTACTATCGTCTCATGCAGTGTGTTCCAGACCACCAGCCTGTGGGAGACAAAAGTTCCTCAAATCCTTCTAAATCGTTCTGCCTTTCACCTTCAGATTATGCTTCCTTATTGAACCTTCAACTGAGGGGGACAGCTGCTTCCTATTTATCCTATCCATGCTCCTCATAATCTAATGCACCTCTATCAGGTTCCCCGCTCAACCCCGCTCCCCCCCCACCCCACCCCCACCCACCGCTCCAAAGAAAACAACCTGAGCTTATCCAGCCTCCCTACAGAGTTAAAACGCTCCATTGCAGGATCATCCTGGTGAATTTCCTCTGCACAGCCTCCAGTCCAATCACATCCTTCGGTGCGGTGACCAGAACTGCACACTGTACACCAAAGTCCTGTACAGCTCCAACATAGCTTCCCCGCTGTGATAATCCATGCCACGGCTGATAAAGGTACGCCCTATTAACCTAGCCAGCTGCCTTCAGGGATCTGTGAACAAGCATCCCAAGATCTCCCTGTTCCTCTCAGCTTCCTAATGTCCTGCCATTCATTGAGTACTCACTTTTCTTGTAATTTCTTCCAAAGTACACTACTTTACACTTTTCAGGGTTGAATTCTATCCGCACTGATCTGCTTGTCTGACTGACCTGTCTATATCATCCTATTACCTAAAACCTTCTTCCTCACTGTCAGCCACCTGGCTGATCATTATGTCATCTGTAAACTGACTTATCACCATCTCTCCAATTCTCTTCTATATTGTTTGTGCATATCACAAACAATAAGGGACCCAGTACTGATCCTTGGGGTATATAACTGGACATCAGCCTCAAACAGCCTCCTACACCACCCTCTGTCTCCTGCCAATAAGTCAGTTTTGGATTCAACCTGCCAAGGTGCCCTGAATCCCATGAGCTATTATCCTTATTTATTAGTTTCCTATGTGGGACCTTGTCAAAGGCTTTGTTGAAATCCATGTTAACTACATCAACTGCACTACCCTCATCTACATGCTGTTGCGCTCGCTCGATTATCCCACAAAGGACTGTGAGTCGACTCTTAGTAGTAATGGGGAATGATGGTTATTGATTACAACACCATTAATACTATAATCACAATTATGCTACAAACTACCAATTAACACTATAAATCTGACAATTAATACTGTAAATCTAAGTCAGTATATTGTACTTTAACTTAGCTTGGAACGATCAAACATCACCAAACTAGCCCCTGACCTTTTTCTACATGGTGATGGTCGTCCAGTCTTCCTCTCCCAGTGGTCCCAGGGGCACCTCTTCTTACGGTGGTTGCTCTGCAGTTACCACTCCTGACGGTGCTGTCGTGGTGATTCTTATCCTTGGAAGCTTCCGCACCCTTTTTGGGAGGATCTTCGATTCCCATCAATGGGTCGATCAGGAATTGATCTCCCTGATTGACTGGTCCCAATCAGGCAGTGCCATGCAGATGGTGGGTGGTCTTTGGGTTTCCATTCCTGAAAGTGTTAGGTGCACGTAAGACAAGTAGCCTTTCCAGATGAGAGTGTGAGGTGTCCATTTGCTCCAGAAGCAGCTCAATGTTTCATATTGTCCTGAAGAATAGTCTTGGTCACTTGTGTATTGTGCTATCTGCAGCTGCAGCCTGTCCATCTGGGTCTGTAGCTTGTTTATCTCAGTATCTTTGCACATATACTTTGCCAATGTTTGGCTTGATTTCCCAGCAAGCTTGGTGTATTATCTGATTCTGCCATTTTGAGTGGCCCATCCGGCTACAATGCTTGGGCACCTCCTCGACAAATTCAGTCAAATTTGTTAGGCATGATCTCCCTCTCTCAAAGTCATGCTGATTAAACATTACCTCTTTGAGTAGAGACTAATTGTCTGCTTCAGAATTATCTCCAATAATTTCCCTACCACTGCTATCGGACTCACTGGTCTATCATTCCATATTCTACCTCGACCACCCATCTTGTAAAGTGGAACCACATTAGCTCTCCTTCAATTCTCTAGCGCTGCCCATGTTGTTACAGAGGAATTAAACACTTGAGTCAGAGCCCCTGTAGTTTGTTCTGTCGTCTCCTGCAGCAGCCTCGGATACAACTCATCAGGACCTGAATTGTCTCCACTTTTAATCCCACCAAAACCTCCAATACCTCCTCACTCCCTATGTCAAATTGCTCAAGAGCCTCACAGTCCATCTTCCTGAATTTATCTACATCCTCCCCCTTCCAAGTGAGACATATTTAAAGTACTTACTTAACACCCTACCCATGTCCACCAGCTCTACATACATTTCCCCTGCTTAGTCCCTAACGGGCCTACTCTTTCCCCGGTTATTCTCTTCCCCTTGACAAACTCATTGACTATCTTGGAATTCTCCCTAACCTTACCCCCAGTACTTTTTCATATTTTCTCTTTGCTCTACAAAGGGATGAGGGAGGACCTGGACAGAGCTGTTTGGAAGAGGAGCCTAACAGGGAAGATGGTGGAGCAGCAACGGCAGGAGTTTCTGGGAGCAATTAGGAAGGCACAGCAGAAATTAATTCCAAGGAATGATAACCATACTAATAGGAGGAAGAGGCAACCATAGCTGACAAGGGAAGTCAACGACAGCATAAGATGCTGAAGATTAGTGGGAAGCCATAGAATTGGGAAGCCTTTAAAAACCAGCGGACGACAACTACAAAAGGAAAAAGCTGGACAAAAAACACATGAGAGCCAGCTAACTAATAATATTAAAGAACATTGCAAGAGTTATTTTTTTAGATATATAGAAAGTTAAGAGAAAGGCAAGGGTAAACATTGGAGCATCGGAAAGTGAGGATGAAGAAATAGTAATGTGGTGCAAAAAAAATGGCAGAAGAACTGAATACGCACTTCAAAGAAATCTTCCTGGTAGACACCAGTAACATTCCAGAACTTCAAAAGAATCAAGAAGCAGAAGTAAGTGTAGTGGCCATCATTAAGGCCTGAAGGTGGATAAATCACTCAGACCAGATGGACTAGACACCAGAGTTCTGAAGGAGATAGCTGAGGAGATTGTGGCGGATTGCTGGTGATCCTTCAGGATACACTGGATTCGGGGAAAGTCTCAAAGGACTGGAAAATGGCTAATTTTATACCCCTGTTTAAGAAAGAACAGAGGCAGAAGACAAGAAAGTATGGGCTGGTTAGCTTGACCTCACTTTTTGGTAAGCTTTTACAGTCCATTATTAAGGATGAGATTGCAGAATACTAGCTAGAAAGTACATGGTAAAATCAAGGGCTGAATCAAGGGGAGGTCATGCCTGACAAACCTGTCTGAATTCTTTGAGGAGGTAATGAATAAGTTACACAAAGGAGAGCTAATGGACATGATCTGTTTGGATTTCCATAAGGCCTGTGACAAGTTGCTGCACACGAGGCTGATCATTAAGAGCCCATGGTGTTAGGCGCAAAGTACAGACTGGCAGAATGCAAAGAATATGGATAAAGGGGTCCTCTTCAGGATGGCAATTGGTGACTAGTGGAGTTCTGCAGGGGTCAGTGTTGGGACCACAGCTATTGACGTGATACATTAATGATGCGAACAAAGGAACTGAGGGCATTGTTTCCAAATTTGCAGATGACATAAAGAGAGATAGGTGAAGAGATAGGTTGTGCTAAGGAAGTGGAGACGGGAATTACTTTCTAAATAGAGAAAAGTTTTGGAACTCTAAAGCACAAAGGGACTTAGGAGTCCTAGTTCAGGATTCTTTTAAGGTTAGCATGCAGGTTCAGCTATGCAGGTTTATAGGCAGTTAGGAAGGCAAACTAATGTTAGCATTTATTACATGAGAGCTAGCATACATGAGCAGAAATGTGCTGTTGAGGCTGTATTAGGCTCTGGTCAGATCGCATTTGGAATATTCTGAACAGTTTTGAGCCCCGTATCAAAGGAAGGATGTGCTGGTGTTGGAGAGGATCCAGAGGAGTTTTACAAGAATGATCCTGGAGATGAAGGGCTTGTCATATGGGGACCATTTGAGGACTCTGGGTCTGTACTCTATGAAGATTAGAAGGATGAGGGGGAAATCTCTTGAAACTTACAGAATACTGAGAGGCCTGGAAAGAGTGGACATGGAGAAGATGCTTCCACAAGTATGAAAGACTAGGACCGAGGACACAGTCTCCAAGTAAAGGAACAACCCTTTAGAAACAAAATGAGGAGGAATTTCTTCAGCTGGGAGGTAATGAAATTGTAGAACTTAATGGCACAGATGGAAGTGGAGAGGAAGTCATTGAGTGTGTTTAAGACAGAGATAGATAGGTTCTTGATTAGTAAGGGGATTAAGTGTTATAGGGAGAAGGCAGAGAATGGGGTTGAGAAGCACATTAGTCATGATTGAATGACAGAGCAGACACAGTGGGCTGAATGGCCTAATTCTGCTCCTATAACTTGTGGTCTTATGGCCTATTAATTGCTTTCTTAAGATACTGCCTGCATTTTCCACACTCCACTGAGGCCTCCATTGATTTGTTCCCTTTGTACCTGTTAAAAACCTCTCTTTTCCTTCTTATCCAGTTCTGAATATGCCGAGACATCTCTGGGATTGTTGCTGTTACATTTCACGCCCTAAAGTGATCATCTTGTGTCTGTCCTCTCCCAATTTCCTTTTTGAATGCCCAGCAAAAATCGAACTCCTGATCCCTGTTATCCTGTCATTCGGAGTAGTCTGAATTAACAGCACAATAGTTGTGATCTGCTCCAGGTATATATTTGCAAGGTCAGCATTTTCTCAAATCTACAAACATTGGACAGCGAAAACGAAAGGAGCAAAGATCAAACTGAATTAATGTATTGATTAGTTAGAGATAATTAAATAATTTAAATTGTTACTTGCCAAGCCAACAGAGACATTGATTTATGCCCCATGTGAGCCCGGCAAATAAATCCATGTTAGGAGGGATGCCAAATATGACGGCTGCTCTAAGCTGCCACTTAAAATTACCTTTTCTAAAAAATGAATTATCCCTGTTTTGCAGTAAAATTGAATGAATTACTGAGTGTGACAGGCACTAACTGAGAACCAATAGTTACATTTGCATTTTTCTAAATTATTTAGATCCAGCTTATCAAACAAAAGTTAAATCTGTAACGTACTTCATAATAATCTTGATTTAATGATCTTGTTTAATTCAGACATAACTGGTTTAGCTATTCACTGCCAAACCCTGCTCGATTATACAAAATACTACAGGTTCTACATGCTTTTCTTTGGAACGTAAAAATAAATCTCTCCAGCTTCTTTATTCTATGTTGTGAATATCTAACATGGTTATTTGAGGTATAGGGTCTTAGAGTTATACAGCATGGCAACAGACCATTCAGTCCAATTTGTCCATGCTGATGACGATCCCAAACTAAACTAGTCCCACTTGCCTGTGTTTGGCCCATATCCCTCAAACCCTTTCCTATTCTTGTACCTATCCAAATGTCTTTTAAATGTTGTATCTCTACCTGCATACGTCACTTCTTCTGGCAGTTCATTCCTCATTCAAACCACTCTCTGTGTAAAAAGGTTGCTCCTCATGTCCTTTATAAATTTTTCATTTTTCACCTTAAAATATGCTCCATAGTTCTGTACTCACCTTCTACACTCCAGTGAAAAGTGTCCTAGCTTATCCAGCCTATCTTTATAACTCAAGCCTTCAATTCTCAACAACATGCTAGTAAATCTTTTCTGAGCCCTCTCCAATTTAATAATATCCTTCCCATAGCAGGGCAGCCAGAACTGTACACAATAATCCTGAAGACGCCTCATCAATCTCCTGACCAACCTCAACATGCCACCCCAACTTTTATGCTCAAAGGTCTGAGTAATGAAGGCACATGTTGTTGAGTCATTTTTAGTTTTATGGAATTAAAGTTCAGCAGTAAAATAAGGGTTAAATGCAATTGAAGGACGTGAAAATTTCATATTTTAACAAGCTATAATCCCCCTGAATTGGCATCTTTCTAATGCCTAGTAAGAAACGTGCCTCGCTGCTCAGCAAAATAAAAGGTGTAGTGATACGCACCTGACTTTGAGATGGGCCTTGCCAGATTTCTTGTCTGATCCTACCACAAACTTCGTTGTAACCCATGTTGGTCAAGCCTCTATAAGATACATGTGGAGTGTGACATTGAATGGACTGCAGTGCAATAGACACCATAATGGGCACATTGGCCTCTCTCTTCAACATCTCCACTATGAGAGCCATTTTCACTATGCCTGCCCTCCGCGTGGTCTGTGGTTCTGTGTGTTTCCATCAAGACTCTGCTTCATGATGGTGGGTCTGCATTTTGGAATATTCAGCTGATTTCTACTGCAAAGACAAAGGCGAGTGAAGTAAGGAAATGCACATCTCTAAACGAACATACCAACAGCTGCCATCCTCCCAAGGGTGTCAAGGGATGGCCCGTCCAGTCAGCGATGTCCATGTCAAAAAAAAAATTGCTGTCGGGAGCATGACTTTGTGGCTGCTGTGAAATTACATCACTGGGAAGTAGCGATGCCAGATTGACAACACTTGTTTGGGTACCTTTCAAAGACAGCATGGACACAAAGGATGCAAGTGTTTCGATGGATATCCAGAATGGTGTGATGTTCTGGGAATGGTGTATGGTAAGAATTATGGGACACTATAAGGCCAGAGCAACTAGTTAATTTGGTAAGACATGGAGAGGTATCTCACTGTGCCTTGCTGGGAGAAGCCCTCCAAAAACATTGATGCAACTCCCACTTAACCAAAACAAATTCAGCCCAAAGTTGAATTGGAGGGAAGCCTCAGCATTTCAGGGGCTTCAGCTCTCCGATTCAAGCACTTGTGATCTCTTTTTATGTCACCCATCATTGCAGACTAACTTCAGTTCATTAACTCTAGCGCCTGATTACATCCTTCCATGTTTTTTATCCATCCCATAACAGGTCCTGTTATGACATGGTTTGCTTTCAGCACAGCCTACCAAATCTCTCCTACCCTTAGCTCTCATTATCATTTATTCAGCTTCTCTTCTGTCCTGGCTTACTAGTAACACTCCCCCTGTCTGTCTACCCCTTTCATGGTGCTCTCTCTCGGCTCCATCTTCACCTATCTGCTCACCTGTCCTTAGTCCCCTAACTTCAGCATGATTACTTCCCAACTGAAGTTGTCAGAACTGCCGAATTTCTCCAGTAATTTCAGTTTTACAACAGATGCTTTTTTTTAAACCCTTGTGGGATGTGGGTATCACTGGCTGGGCCAATATATTTTGCCCATCACTAGTTGTTCTTGATAAGGTGATGGTGAGCTGTAACTAAGGATGGCCAATAAATGGCCAGCAACACCCTCATCCTACGAGTGAATACAAAAAGATCCTGAGGTATCGTTGATCCTTTTCTCTGTTTTAAGTCTCTACCACAGCCTGAATATGTATTTCCAATACTAAGCCCCAGTGTCAGTGCTGTGAGGTAAGAATGTCTCATAGACACAGACAATGTCCAGCCATCACAAAGGAATGTTACATTTGTAAAATTGATAGTGATTTCCCAAAGATGTGTGAAAGTTTCAGATCAACGGAAATACAGCTGGTCACTTCCTCGAACAAGTCAACACAGCAGAGACCCAACCCCATTAAAATTAATAACCACATTAGACAAGAAACCTCCATTGGCAAATACATCTCAGGCATTCCTAGTGAAATTAGCTTATCCAGATGAGGCAAAAGACACAGAAGCTGTCTATGTCAAGAGATATTCTGTTATTTTTAGGCTTGATTTAAAAGTGAGCATTACTGTCCTATTAGGCCAGTTACCGTGGCTGAAGAATCAGAAATTGTAGCCTGCAAAGATGGTACTACATGGCATAGGTAAAACACACCAAGTTCCACTGCGAAGTAATGCCAAGAAAAGAATTGAAAACATGTACATTTTTTACAGTCAGAAATCTGCACCATTCAGCATATGCAAATGCATAGACCTTGACTGACAACTTCCCAGAAAACAACTGATCCAAACATTTGTTTTTAATCACTGTGGACTGTGGACATAGCTAGCTGGACCAGAATATATTGTCCAAATCTAGTTGCCCTTGAGAAGGTGGAGATGAGCTGACTTCTTGAACCACTGCAACCCTTGTGCAGCAGGTAGGGCCACAATATTGTGAGGAAGGGAATTCCAAGATTAAGTTAGGATGGTGAGGAGTTGGTGGCGGGGGGGACCTTACACGTGGTGGTGTTCCCATGTATCTGCTGTACTTACCCTTTTAGATGATAGTAATCATGGGTTTGGAAGATGTTGCCTAAGCACTTTTGGTGAATTTCTGCAGTGCCTCTTGTAGATGGTCCACTCTGCTGCTACTGAACATCAATGGCGGCTGGAATAGTTATTTGTGGATGTGGTGCTAATCAAGAGGGTGCTTTATCCCGGATGGTATCAAGCTTCTTGAGTGTAGTTGGAGTTGCACTCTTCCAGGCAAGTGAAGAGTATTTAACTCTGATCCAGGAACAAACCATGGTTGACTAACCTGCCAAGAGCAACAAGTAAGATTTCATTAGGCTTCCTAGGCTGATACTGAAACACAATCAGAAGAAAGAACCCAGCACAATTATTTATTTTCACATATGAGAGCTGTATTATGCTGTCATTATAGATTCAGGACTGGCAAAAATGTTGAATCCTCTGTCTTCTACAACACAACAGTCAGTGCCAGTAACAGAGCTCACGTTGGGTAAGCAACAATCTCTCAGTAACACAACTCTCACTGCAGGCCTCAGCTTATTGTTTTTGCCCAAGAGCTTGTCCTGGATTTTGTTGTTCTTTCAGTCTCCTATGAACATGTCTCTAAGGTTGATTCCCAAGTTTGAAAATGTAAATTTGAGAATCTAATCAACTGCAGTTGGCAAATGCTTCCTGTGACAGAACATAACTCTCAGTGCAATTTCAATCTTAGTAATGCCATAATGAGTGCAGAATCTCATTAATTTAAGAATAATCTGTGGTACTGGGGTCTTGTGGGCAGCACTGGTTTGACACCATCTCAAAAACATCTGGCCCCATCACAATGAGAAAAACGTTCACTTTATCTTCACATTTTATTTAAATCACTTTCCATCACATAACCTTCATTGGTAATTACATCAGTCCTCTTTCTTAATACTAAATACCCACACTGTCTCCAAATATGTCACTTTTTTCAATTATGTATCGTGTTGACTCACTGCTCATTTGAACACGACGTGCATTCAAAACAATCTTTCAAAATGCTCAAACCTCTGGAAAATCAACATTGGAAGTTCCAAAAATGTGTAACAATTTCTTCAGTCCTTAATTTCCCAAATGAAATGCAAAATAATATGCAGATCCCATCTTGGTTTCCATCTTGCTTTTACGTACCCAATTGCATAAAACAAATATACTTTATTTACACCAAATCAAATCAAATGCTTAGGTATTGTAACGTCTGAGAAGAAGTGCAACGATTTGACGTTAAATGGCTATATAACTGACTGCCCTTTTGCTGCCGTATTATGAACACCTGGTGTGAAGTCATACACCTGCTCTTTGCCATTTAACAGTTATCATCTATATTATATGCCAAATACTAAACTAATTCTAGCTGCTCCGGTAGCAAGATTGGTCCATTTTTAAATGTGTCAATCATCTATCATTATTTATTCGAGTATTGAGATTTAAGGTGGAATCTTTCAGCACACTAGGGGGCAGGAATGGTGACAGGTGGGAGTTGAAAATTCCCACACCTACTTGTACATTGATTTCTCTTGGCATTCCTAGTGCTGACAATGTTAAAACTGGGGCATAGGTAGAGCAGCTCCATGATCTGGTCTAGTCGGTAAAGAAGGCCAATCAAGAAGTTAAAAGTATTCATTAAGAGTCCATTAAAGAGAATTTTGTGTTTACACGGGGATGTAGATGCTGCATGTGCTTTGTGGGAGAGACCAGTTAAATGGAGTTGGGTCTGCATTGGAAGCCAACAAAATAGCAGGGGCCACAAAAAGCTGAAGGGTGCCAAGGGAAAACTTGGCATTTGGAAATAGCTGCCAGCTGTGCTGCACAGGTGGGTAGAGTGAGCAGTGGGCTATTTCCTTGATTGCTCCTACTGGCACCTCATCGTATTTGCCACCTCTGCCGGTATGTGGTTTAGAGTAAGGATCTGTCCAGTGCTCAGGGACAGAGAATAAAAAAGAACAGTCTTTCTAGAAGAGGCAATGTTCTTAGTTAACAAGGTGGCTGCTTGCGTGATGGCAGTAAGTACAATTTCATTACTAGTCAAGCAGGAGGCAACTAAAGATATCCAACTCTCTCAAAGAAAAAAAAATCTTCATCTCACAACAATAATGATTGTTAATTTTAGAACAGTATCCCCTAGTTCTGCAATTACCCATGAGAATAAATATCTTTTCCAAGTTAACCTTCTAAAGACCAATCAGGATCTTACACAATTCAATCAAATTAGCCTTTACTCTTTTGACACCAGTGGTTAAAAAATCCCAACCTGTCCAATTCTAATCTACAGTTGTTCACCATTTAAATAATAATCTTTTATTCTTCTTATCAAAGTGAACAACTTCACACTTTCCCACATTGTATCCACCTGGCAGATGTTTGCCTGCACATTTAACCCATCTATATTGGTTTGTGACTTCGTAATATCACCCTCTCTGTGTCATCTGCAAATTTGGTCACCATCCTTTTGATCCTGTTCCCTCATCTAAGTTATTGATATAAGTTGTAAAAGTAGAAGGCCCAGTGCAAAGCCCTGCAGGTCCCAATTATAACATTCTGTCAGTCTGAGACTCACTGCGCATACTCTCAGTTTCTGCACCAGCCAATTTTACCCCCAGCACCATGAACTACTGCTTTACACGATAAATATTTATGTCGAACCTTGCCAAATGCTTTCTAGAAATCCAAGTAAACATCAACAGGTACCTCTTTATCCACAAGTTCATTAAACGAGATTTCCATTACACAAAGCCACGCTGACACTTCTCGATTACCTTGAGTTTTCTATGTCCCCAGTTATAATGATCGATTCTAACAGATTCCCCATGGCAGATGCTAAGCTCATTGACCAACAGTTTCTTGTTTTCTGCCTCTATTCCCTCCTTGAATAGATAGGTTATATTCGGTCCACTATAATCTGACGGAACCTTTCCAGAAACTAACATATTATGGAAAATTAGCACCAATGTATCCAGTACACCATTAGCTACTTCTTTTAAGACCCTAGGATGAAGTCAATCAAGATTCAGAGACTATCTACTATTAGCTCCCTATTGTGATATGTACCTTGGGATTGATATATA
Organism: Ginglymostoma cirratum; assembly: GCA_024137785.1. NCBI lineage: Eukaryota > Metazoa > Chordata > Chondrichthyes > Orectolobiformes > Ginglymostomatidae > Ginglymostoma > Ginglymostoma cirratum. The sequence continues at coordinate 4,527,899 of JAHRHZ010000074.1, read as the reverse complement.
TAATCTTTTACTGTTATTTTGCCAGAAGCTTGGATTTTTGCTCTTAAGTTAACAAACTGGAAGGCTTTTCTGTGCGTCTGAAGTTAATAATTAACTTGTAAGTGTGTTGTAACAGGCAATTTCTTATAATAACAGATTTTGAAGCCTACCTGTGGATTGAATGGATTTTGTGCACTAATGGGCTTTTGTTCACTTTAGATTGTCTGTGAGCCAATTTAGTAAATAATGGGACCTCAACGGTTTATTAGAGAATTCTGGAATCAGTTTTTCATTAGTTTAGGGGGAACACCCTAGCTGAGAGAAAGAAACATTTAGTTTCGCTTCTGATTTTAAGCAGATTACTCCTGTGAAAAGAAATCAGAGTTAACATTTCTGGTCTAGTGACCCTTCTTCAAAATATAACAAGGAGTTAGCTACAGGGATTCTGGTGTGAGTACTGTACAAGTGGTGTTTTTGGGCACTGTGCTCTTTTGATTCTTTTCAGTTTGTAAAGGAGTGTTCTGGGATCTCTTATGTGCTTAAAACCTTTGAATGTGTAGACTATTCTATTTGATCATTTTTTCACTTGTAATAAACGTCCATTTTGTTGTTAAAGCAAAATCTACAGCTTTGCATGTTTCAGCCAAACACCACTTCATTAAAACGAAAGGAAATAGAATTGAAATCTCAGTTCCTGATTGGGATCTGACTTGTCTGGTAATAACATTTGCTGGGATTATACAGCCGTTCTTATACTCGAGAGAACCAACACTCACTTTTCTTTCTCTCTTCCTTTTAGGTACCTGTAGAAGCTCTTGCTATCTGCTTTTCCACTTCTAGGTGACTCATTCTCATGCTCAAAATATTTGTCCTGATTAACTATTTAGTCATTCACTGCATTCTTTGCAAACAATCATCTAATTTGCAATTAACATTTGCATAGTTAAGTGTTTTTTTCTTAAATTTGATGGTCTTCTTTACTTTTTCACCTAACTACGAATGGTGGGTCTGACTTTTGAAGTTTTTCTTTATAGTACGATTTTACTTAGTCTGAGTATTCTGAAATACTCCTTTAAATGTCTGCCATTAAGTCTCGATTGATTTATCTCCCAGCCAATCCCATTTGACAATAGTCCATAAACTATAGGAACCAAATTATGTCATTGAGGTCATCGAGTCTGCTCACCATTCGATCATAGCTGATATGTTTCTCAACCCAACTGTCCTGCCTTCTCTCCATGACCGTTGATTCCCTTACTGGTCAAGAAACTGTCAATTTCTGTCTTAAATGCTCACAATGATTCGGCCTCCACAGCCCTCTGCAACAATGAGTACCACAAGAGTCACCACCCTCTAGCTGAAGAAATTCCTCCTCATCTTAGTTCTTAAGGGTCATCCCTTCACCCAGTCCAAGTCCTTCTGCAGCCTCTCCACTTCCCTAACCTGTCCCTTCACCTGTCTGCAAACTTTGCGACAATGCCTTTAGTTCCTTCATCCAGATTGTTAATACATAACATGAATAACTGTGGTCCCAACACTGACCCCTGCAGAACTCCACTAGTCACTGGCTACCATACTAAAAGAGATCTCTTTATCCCTACTTTCTGCTTTCTTCCAGCCAGCCAACTCTCTATCCATGACATTATCTTGCCCCTGACACTATGGGCTCTTATCTTTCTTAGCAGCCTCCTGTGAAGCACCTTGTCAAAGCCTTCTAGAAATCCAAACAAATCACATTCACTGGCTCTTATTTGTCTGACCAGCTGGTTACCTCCGCAAAGAATTCTATCAGATTTGTCAGGCATGTCCTCCCCTTGACTCAGCCCTATTTTACCATGCACTTGCAAGTATTCCACAATCTCACCCTTAAAAATGGTCTCTAAAGTCTTACCAACGATGGAAGTCAGAATAGCCAGCCTACAGTTTCCTATCTTCTGCCTCTGCCCCTTCTCAAAAAGGAATGTTACATTAGTTATTTTCCAGTCCTCTGAGACCATCCCTAACTCCAGTGATTCCTGAAAGATCACGACCAATTCTTCTGAATCACCTTCAGTCTTTTCAGCCTCTCTAGCACCTTCTGCTAACATTCACATCTGCCTCCTGACTCTGTTGAAGTTCTTGCATGTTGCTGGTGTCTTCCACTGTGAAGACTGATGCAAAGTACATATTCTGGTGCTCCACTATTTCTTTGTTCCCCATTACTACTTCTCCAGCTTCACTTTCCAGCAGTCTAATGGCCACTCTTGCCTCTCTCTCACCTTTCATACATATACATATTAAAAAATCTCTTACAATCTTCTGTTATATTATGAGCTAGCTTACTCTCATACTTCAAATTTCCCCTCCCTTCATTGCTTTTTATAATTATCTTCTGTTAGTTTTAAAAGGTTTCCCAATCCTCTGACTTCCCACTCGTCTTTCCCACATTAATTTTTTTTTCTTTTGTTTTTATGCTGTCCCTGACTTCCCTTGTCAGTCATGGCTACTTTATCCTCTGCCTGATATATTTCTTCTTCCTTGGAATGAATTTCTGATCTGCCTCCTTAATTACCCCCAGAAACCCCGGCCATTGCTGCTCCACCATCTTCCCAGTTCACTTCAACTAACTTAGCTTTCATTTCTAAATAGTTGCCCCCTTTTTAAAGTATAAAATACCAGTCTTAGATCCACTCTTCTCCTTTTCAAACTGGATATAAATATAAATCATATTATGGTTACTACTGGCTAGAGATACAGTTATTATGAGATCATTAATAAATCTTGTCACATTATGCAATACCAAGTCTAGCACAACCCATTCTTCTGGCCAGTTCCAGAATGCAGCGCTCTAAGAAATGATCGGTAAAGCATTTATGATATTTTCAACAAGGCAACCATTATCAATCTGATTTCTGCAGTTTATATAGAATCTCTCATAATTATTTCCAATGCTGTGTTCATTTCATACAACCTCCCTTAATCTTTCCCATTGTCCTCATTGGGAGTAAGAACCTCATATCTATTGGACAAAGGAACTGCCTGAGTTTCCTCCAGAGCTAAATTCTTGATCCCATACATGCCTCACTTGCAATCACACCTCCCTGTCCCTGACCATGAACCAAATGAAATGTAATTAATCTAAGAGGTGTGACTGCCTCCTGAAATGTCTTGTTCAAGTAACTATCTCCATCCCTGATGTGTCACAACGTCTGCAGTTCAGACTGTAGCTCATCAACTCTGAGCCAAAATTCGTCCAGCAGCTAGCACTTGCTGCAGATGTTATCATTGTGGATTGCACCAGTGTTCCAACAGCTCCCACATACTACAGCTGCAACATACCACCTGTTCATTCAACTCTGTTTCACTTATTTAATTAATTTGGATGCTAACTATTTTAGAAGTGGATTTATTTACTGATGCATCAACCTCTACTGCTTGGCCAATCTCTATTTCCCATGTAAAGCCCTCTCTATTTCCCTAGTTATGCAGTTCACAGGAACAGCAGTCCCAGCGTGGTTCAGTTGTAGACCATATTCGTGGTACAGATCTTGCTAAAATCTTTCATACTTGTATCAAGTTGGATCATGATTGACTGCTTGAAATGGATCAATATAAGACTCCCAAAATCCAAAAATAGGCCATTTAGTCTCTTGATGCCTAGTAGCCTCTTTAAAATAACTTTCCAGTTTCCTGGTCCTTCCCATAGCCCTGCATTGTTTTTTATTTCAATAGATATCAAATTCAGTAACGTATATCACCCAACATTACAAGATGAGTTTGCAGCCTCTGCCATCCTCCCTGATAACAAGTAAATGACTTAGGTTGAGGCATTAGAAGTTGCAAAGTGTTCCTACAGCAGAGTGTTGACTGAATTGTTTTTATTCAGCAAAATAAGGGTAGGTTTTTGGATAGACTCTAGATCAAATAAATAATTTAGAACAGAAACAAAAAATGTTGCAAACACTCAACTGGTCTGACTGCATTGATAGAAAGAGAAACATTGGGCTGACTTTTACACAGGCACCTGAAGTCCCACTGCTTAGACCTATAAGTGTGAAATGGCCCTGCTTAGACCAGTAGTGGGATCCAAGATGAAAATGCTGGCAAATTACAGTTAATTTTAATGTTTCAGAATGAAAGGTCATCAACCTCAACATGTAACTATTTTTTATGTTTCCTCAGATGTCTGGAGAATTTTTAAATTTTCATTTCAGATTTCCAACATCCATTTTACTTTGCTTTTGCAAAATAACGTAAAGCCTAATATTCTTATCTCCACCAATTTTAACAAAAAGAAAGTTATGTTTCCTCCTCATGTTATGAAGAACAACCTGGACTGTATAAAAATGCCCTCATTCATAATTCATTCAATCATTTCTCAGTTTTATAGATTACTGTTTGAACACCGAAAACAAGTCACGTTGCGTGTCCATATATCATTTAACTTGCAAAAAAGTATTCAGCTTGAATCTGACACCTGTCTTGTAAACTGACCTTGGCAAGCTACCAAGGTTCTAATTAATTAGAAACCACAATCAGTAACTCAACTAAGAGCCAGAACAATTTGAGCTTTGAAACAGAAAGCACTGATTCAAATTCAATGCTGAAGTCCCAAATATCTGAACAACTGCCCTCCACTGCACTGACCGTTTACCACCTGATAGCCATATTTGTTATGTTTTCCCATATGAAGCACTTTAAATGAAAGTTTGGCTTCAACTTTGCTTTCTTCAGGTAACTTCAGCATGGCAACCAGATCAAAAGGAACAGCTGACAACAAGGTGTGGAGCTGGATCAACACAGCAGGCCAAGCAGCATCATAGGAGCAGGAAAGTTTGACGTTTCGGGCCGAGACCCTTCATCAGACCCTTCATTTCTGATGAAGGGTCTAGGCCC
>JAHRHZ010000074.1:4462167-4522645 GCA_024137785.1 Ginglymostoma cirratum | reverse complement strand
ATGCTGCTTGGCCTGCTGTGTTCATCCAGCTCCACACCTTGTTATCTCGGATTCTCCAGCATCTGCAGTACCTTTTACCTCTCTTACAGCTGACAACAAGTCAGGGTTGGAGGGTTTGAGCTATAAGGAAAGGCTGAATAGGCTGGGGCTATTTTCCCTGGAGTGTTGGAGGCTGAGGGGGTGACCTTATACAGATTTATAAAATCATGAAGGATGTGGATAGGGTAGATGGGCAAGGTACTTTGCCTGGGGTGGGGAATCCAAAACTAGAGGGCATAGGTTTAATGTGAGAGGAGAAATGATATAAAAGGGACCTAAGGGGCAACTTTTTCACACAGAGGGTGGTGCGTGCATGGAATGAGCTGCCAGTGGAAGTGTTTGAGGCTGGTACAATTACAATGTTTAAAAGGTATCTGGATGGGTATATGAACAGGAAGCGTTTAGAGGGATATGGGCCAAATGCTGGCAAACGGGACTAGATTAATTTAGGATATCTGGTCAACATGCACGAGTTGGACTGAAGGATCTGTTCCTGTGCTGTATTTCTCTATGACTCTAAATGGGGAGGTAGCAGAGGCCATTTTGTACCTTAACCAGTGTACTAGACAGTTTCTTGTGCATACAGCAAAGAATTAGCTTCCATTTTAAGCTTGAATTAAACATCATGTAGGTTTTCAATCTATTTATCTACTTGGCTGTGATTTACCCCTGTCTATCATGGCCAGGCAGATCAATTCAGAAATACTTTGCTTTGCTTCTCAAATAATCTGGAGAACTCACTTTTGGTGTTCTTCTTTCATCTTCTAACCTAGGATGCTCTATATATTTTTACAATTTGCATTACAAAGTGCATATACACTGATCTTAAAAAGGCTCCTTCAAACCCACTCTCAAATATGGATATTTCCCCTTTTAAAAATCAATGGCTCTTTTATCTTCCACATATTTGAATTATTCATCAACTTCCTGCCAGCACATTTTGCTTTTCATTCATGGCAGGATCACAGTTACATCTTGTTTTCTTGGGTGTCACTACCACAAAGTAATCTGAATTATTTCTATATATGCCACTTCAACTAAGTGTTTTGATTGGACTGCATTCATGTTCCAGCTACCCAGGTTTGCCTTGCTCATTCCAACAAAATCCCAATGCAATCCCAGTCAGAAAAAGATTGATCGTCTCTTGGGCCAGAAAAAAAATCACAAACATACAGCAAAGTCATAGTGGGATATTGATGGGCAGTTTGGTGCAATCAGTGGAGTCTGGTACTGCAACAAACTGGTATAGGACAATTTAACTTTGAAATACGACCAGTTAGACAGTGAAATTACTGTTAAGCTAAACTCAATATTCATCCTCCTACTAGTAATTTCTAACACGTGATTGACTGCAAGCATCCCATAAATATTTTGTGATACAATTCAGTTATTCCAGCAGCCATTGAAAAACACCAATAATTCTAAGCCGTAACAGGAAACTGATTTCTGATTTGATGAAGAACAGACAGGCTATCCTCTGTAATTCATGGAGTGAATGCTGTTTAAAACTTTTAATTGTGTTTACTTTACTGCAGCGGTCTTAGGCAAGTGACTGATCTATGGCAAAAATAATTCACATTTAGGATGAAGCCAATGGTGACACCTCTGTGCAAAGCAGACCTGCAAATCACTCTCACTGTAAACTGTCCTTTCGTTGATAGATGCCTGCTTTTAAAAATTCATTATTTTTCAAAATATTGATTAAAAAGGGCGAATGAAGACTTTTTTGTGCATTGAATTGTTATAATCTGAAATAATACTGCCTGATAGGATGGAAGAAGCAAATTGAATAATAACTTCCAAAGGATAATTGGATATATCCTGAAGGGGATAATATTGCTCGATTATGGAAAAAAGGCCAGGAGAGGTGAGATGAGTTGAGTAGATCTTTCAAAGAGCTGGCACAGGCAAGTTGGAGTGGCCTTCTAATGTGCTGTACCATTTGAAGACTTTTATGAGCGGCAGTATTTTTCTTGCAGAACTGATGTATGCAGGCATCAGCCCTAGGCATCTGCTTTTGGATGAGAAGTTAGTTTATTTTCAATGCCAACAATGGGTGAAGAAGATCAGATGCTCCAAATGCTGCCATCAGGCACCAAAAGAAGACTGGAGGGAATGAGTGTTCATAATATGCTGGAGATGGAACAGGAAGACCAGGGTGACTCGGCACCCAGACTTTCGTGGTAGAGTGCAAAGGAGCACTCCTGTTTCCCATTTCCTCATTTACCTGAGGGTCCTCACTGTTTTCTCAATAGCTTAACCTGGCAAGATACCTGTCACAAGTGACACACTCAGTAGTGACTTAATATGGCATCGGGCATCAAAATTCTTTGCACATCCAGATTCCCCGACTTGCATTTATCAATCAGTCTCCTGATAGAATTCAGTTGAACCAACGTTAGTTAGATTGTAGATCAACAAAGCAAGAAATGAAGCGACTCCATTTCAATTGCTCCTCATTCTTGTCTCACCAAATTGGCTATAATAGCTGTAATCTCAACTTTTGGCAAAGACTTAGCATGGTGACGAAACGTCTGAACGAGAACAAGCCAGCTCGGCGAGCAAGCTGTAATCTCACTTTTCCAGCTTGGACATCTTGTGCAAGCTGAGATGATGCTAACATGTTGGCAATGGTCTCATCCGAAATGTCAGCCGCAGTGTGAAGTGATTCATTATGGAAGGTCGAATTTGAATGCAGAATACCGGGTTAATGGCAGGATTCTCGGCAGTGTGGAGGAATAGAGGGCTCTCGGGGTCCATATCCACAGATCCTTCAAAGTTGCGACCCAAGTTAATAGGGTTGTAAAGAAGACGTATGGTGTGTTGGCTTTCATTGGCAGGGGAATTGAGTTTAAGAGCCGCGAGGTTATGCTGCAGCTCTATAAAACCCTGATTAGACCACACTTGGAATATTGTGTTCAGTTCTGGTCACCTCATTATAAGAAAGATGTGGAAACTTTAGAGAGGGTGCAGAGGAGATTTACCAGGATTCTGCCTGGACTGGAGGGCAGGTCTTATGAGGAAAGGTTGAGGGAGCTAGGGCTTTTTTCATTGGAGCAAAGACAATGGAGGTGACTTAATAGAGGTGTACAAGATGATGAGAGATACAGATAGACTGGATAGTCAGAGACTTTTTCCCAGGACGGAAATGACTATTATGATGGGGGATAATTTTAAGGTGATTGGAGGAAGGTATAGGGGAGATGTCACAGGTAGGTTCTTTACACAGAGTGGTGGTCGTGTGGAATGCACTACCGGCAGTGGTAGTGGAGTCAGATACTTTAGAGACTTTTAAGCGACTCCAGGATAGGCACATGGAGGATAGTAAAATGTAGGGTATGCAGGGTATTTTGATCTTAGAAGGATAATAGGTTGGCACAACATCAACAGCCAAAGGGCCTGTTCTGTGCTGTACTGTTCTATGTTCTATGTTCTAGTCTGTAGCTCACCCTAAGGTTTTTGTTCCTGTTGTGTGTAGCGCAGTTGAGAGGACTTCTAATAATCTTTCTCCCAGGAAGTAAGTCCTGCTGCTTCTGCCATGCATCATCCAGATGCTGAGTGTTTCACCACATACAAAACAGGAAGGGGGAAAAGTTCAAGAGTTGCTTTTAGATGGTTTCAAGCAGAGATGCTGCAGATGTTGCCAGGGAGTTTTAAAATCTCCTGAGTTTCATACCACCCAGCTATGCATTCTACCCAGCCCTAGTTCCACAACTCACACCCATCCTGCACGGAGATAAAAATCATGTCATAATTTAAGTACTGGATATCCTAAAATTTAAAAATAATAACATTTTCACCTTTCTGTGTTTTCATGAATATGTAAAACTGACATTGAAAAATTTAGAAGACTATTTGACAAATTTGCATCGTGAATCATGATGCTTTCCTGAATAATCAATCAAGCTATTTCAGGAGTGATGTTTAAATGCATTATGTTTGCACATCTATTCATCTATTCCTTTTGCCAATCATGCCCCGTTACCACAGTTCTTAATGAAGCGAGGATAAGTCAGAGACTTTAATTTAGAATGCAAGTGGAATCGTTGGGTGAATTTGAAACCTGTTCTTTTCCCGATTCATTAAATGAAGGTGTTTATTCAATTGGTAATTGTAGCTTATTTAGAAATAAGATTTGGTCTTCTCAAGGAACAGCTTCACACACTATAAACTAGAGCCAAGTCAGTTCTCTGCTCCAAGCCCCTGCCCATGCTTTGACAAATTCCTTGACACTCCAGAGCACCAACATGCCATGTGCAAGTATTGTTTGTAACATGGTCTCTTTCCTGTCACACCACTGACATCCCCACCCCACCTCTCAGTATCCTGTTAGCTTGAAAATCCTGACTTCATCTGCAAGGCATCAATTTTAAAATGCTTTTCTTCATTTCTAAACCTCTAATTCAGATTGTTTTAAAATCTGTCCTTCGTCCCTGTGTTCCCTATTTTTGTATCCTCTTTCAACATCTGAAGTCTCTGAGCTGCTCCAATTCTGGTTCCTGTCTAATTTTCGTGAATGCTATTCCTATTCCAAATAGGAATCTCTGCCCAACACCTCTCCAGCTCGCTTACCCTTTCTCTATATTTAAGAGGCATAGCAATTGTACCGAGGTCAGCCAGGTGGACCTCATAGAATATGAGTTCCCTGATTGAGGCTGTTAATTTGGTCCAATCAGGGAGCCCCAGCTGACTGATGTAAACAGGAGTGTCAGAGGTTCTGTTCACTCTGAGAGCTGGCTCTGAGGGAGCTGGCTCAGTGTAAAGGACTCTCCACGTGTAAATAAAGGTGACTTGGTGATGGGATACCAGCCTCTGTGGAGTTACTTCAGTGGAAACAAGACAAAAGCGTGCTTCTGAAGAAATCTGCTAGCAACAGTCATCTTTGGGTTGTGGTAACCATTTCTGGCACCATGTTGTAATTTGGGAAGCTTGACTCGCTCTTCCTGCTGTTAAGACTGGACCAATAAGCGCAAACAATGTGTTATTTTTAGTGGGCGAAAGACGTTGCAACAGATGAAAAGCAATGACTAATTCTCCTGACAGCTTGTAGATCTTTTTGGTTCTTAGGAACCTAACTTTCGGTGAAGTACCAGATGCTAAAATTTTTCAAGAGTTGACAAACTAGTTAAGGAATATTACAACCCCTAAGCCTCCTCTAATTCTGAGATGATGTCGGTTTTACATGGCAATTTGGAAAGCCAAGGACTAAATCGTGCCTTACTAATGTTATTGAGTTTTTTGAAGAAGTAACGAAGAGGATTGATGAGGCAGAGCAGTGGATGTGACCTGTATGAACTTCAGTAATGCACTAAAACAAGGTTCTGCATGGTAAACTGGTTAGCAAGGTTAGACCACATGGAATACAGGGAGAATTGGTCATTTGGATACAGAACTGGCTCAAAGGTAGAAGACAGAGAATGATGGTAGAGCGTTGCTTATCAGACTGGAGGCCTGTGACCAGCAGTGTTCCACTGGTGCTGGGTTAACAGCTTTTCATCATTTGTATAAATGTTTTAGTTGTGAACATAGGAGGTATGGTTAGTAAGTTTTCAGATGATACCAAAATTGGAGGTGTTGTGGACCGTGAAGAAGGTTACTTTTGAGTACAATGGGACCTTGATCAGGTCGGGCAATGGGCCAAGGAGTAGCAGATGCAAGGTGCTGCATTTTGGAAAGGCAGATTAGGGCAGGACTTATACATTTAATGGTGAGGTCCTGGGGAGTATTGCTGAACAAAGAAATCTTGGAGTGTAGGTTCATACTGCATTGAAAGTGGAGTTGCAGTTAGACAGGGGACAGGTTTGGCATAGGAACCATGGGAATGGCCCCACCTCGGTAAGAGGCATTGTCGACGCAAGGTCAGGTCCGGTAACGTTTGAGTAGGGGCAGCAGTCCTGAACAAGCACATGGGCCGTATGAAAGCTGCAAACTTACAAACAGTGTGGGAACAAAATGTGCCCAGCTCCTCGACATCCTGTCCAACTGTTCTGAAACCTATGGGTTCTCTTTGTTCATTAAGCATTGAACGTACCTCGGAAATCAGAGATGGACACGGCAGATGTTGCCGCCTCAATGCCTTCGCTGCCTGAAAAAGAGATGCTCCAGGTGCAGGAGGCAAGCTGCTATGTGTTACACAACTGTATCAGAGGCAGGGTTGGAAAACCTGACCCGGTGCTAAAACGTCCCAGGAGGAGCTTCAGAAAAAATAGAACTGGCTTATGTCCTCAGAATCAGGGGGGGGAGGGATGTAATGATTGTAACAAGGCCAGCCAGGTGGACCTCATAGAATATGAGTTCCCTGATTGGGGCCGTTAATCAGTCCAATTAGGGAGCCCTGGCTGACAGATATAAATAGGAGTTTCGAACATCTTGTTCACTCACTTGTAAATAAATGGTGATTTGGTGACAGGATAACAGCCTCTGTGGAGTTATTTCGAGAGGCTATTGATCACCTGTCCTGATATCTTCAAGCAAATTATATAACTGAGCTGTGTGTGCATCCTTTGGGATGAGAAGCCGTAGCAATGAGTATTTTTTTAACACCAGGTAGATTCAAACACAGAAAAACTGCAAGAAAATATGTGGATATTTATTTCGGTTTCTATTATAACAGCCTAAGAAAGAGAGAAAATAAAAGTGAAAGATAATGAAAAAAGTTTACAAGAATTGCATTCTGTTTTAATCGCACTTACATTTTTTAGATTTTTAAACAACTTCAATACAATGACAAATGATATGGTTTCTTAAATAACAGACATGATCTGGGATGTAATTAAATGTAAAATAAATTTCAAAAAAGATAGAGTTTTTACTTGGAAGTTTAAATGAATGCCAGCTATATTTCTAAGGCCAGAGGGTCTTTGTAATATAGTTGTGATCTAGTCAGAAAGCTGCCAAGGTATTTGATCATGTCTAATGGCTAGTTCTTACCTACAGCCACATTTCCATTTACTGCGACATTGTCAAATTTATTACTGCTTATTGACTGAAATAATTGTTAAGCTGCAGGCGCTGCAGGCCAGGTATCACACAGGTTTTATGAGCAGATGTAATACATGACTTCCTAATATTGTTTATATGAAGAACAGTTAATTTGTTTGCTCTTTGGCCTTACTTCCAAAGCACTAGAACTTGGAATGAGAAACAGAGGGTGATATTCTAGTGATAATTACTTTTTGGCACCATAACATAAAGATTCAGTTGTTTCTGTGCACACAAAACATCTGAATTCAATGCATTTTGCGAGTCAAGTTTCAAATATTGTCACATGTGGGTACAATAAAATAACAAATAGGTTTTTAAGAGACTACTCAGGATGTAATTGCCTGCTTTCAGCAAAGAGTGACCAGTGGAGCATTGACTATTTTAGAGAGAAATTATCACTTGCACTGTTATGAAGGTGTTTCACAATTGTTGATCAATGCACATCTTGACATTGTTCGTGACATATTATTAATTACATTACAGTGTGAAAATAAATTCTTTCCCTTGTTTTCTCACACTGCTTGCTTCATAGTTAACAGTGACATGCATGATACCCCCAAACTGTGGACTGAAACTTGTGACCTCCTTATGGCAGGTTTGGTGGTGGAAGGGATATTTGTTCAGGTCAGACAACGACATGGGAGGGCCATTCAGATTAAACATAAGGCCAGTGAGACCTTCCCCTCTACCAGCCGACCAATTAATTGGTCAATTAATGCTCAATTTAGGGGCCATCCCATTGCCGCTGTTTTTAATCCAGCTGTGGACAGGGCAGAGTTTGCGTGTGAGAGCATGACAAGTAAACTTTGGCTATTTTGCTTTAGGGGTTCCTAAGAGTTGTGGGAGGCAGGCGAGCTGTTATAAAAGGCATTCAGTGCAGAATCAAGTGATCATGATCAGGAAGAAGGGGGCCACCGAAGGTTCCCCACTTCCCCACTCCAAGTCCCTATTGCTAAATGTCCACCCACCCCCTCCTCTGCAATCCCCTTTACACCATCGTGCACACATGCTCTGATTCCTCCTCAATGCAAGGCTACAGGTAGTTATCATATGAGCAACTACCATGGCCTACCTGGTGGTGGTGCTGAATCCAAAACAAAGCTGCAGGATTCTGTGTAGACTGTAGCTCTCAGAGGGCACGGGGTGCCCTTCCAACCACACCCCACCCCACCCTTCACCCACCCACCACACCCTTGGATCCTTATGCAAGAGGAAAGCTCATTGTTGGCCTGTTAAGTGCCTGAGTGAAACAAGTGGCAATGGACACTCTCAAGAATGGCAATACGGAGCTGTTTTTGGCTCTCTGGTGGCATCCTGTCACCTCCACTAGAATCCACCCTATATCTTAATTTACTGTATTTTGATACAAAAGGGGTTAGATGCTGCATTTCAGCAAGTTGGATAGCAAGAGGTAATACATAGCACAATTCTGAAGAATATGCAGTGACAAAGGAAAGAGGAAGGCGTTTATGTGTATAGATCTCTAACAATGGTGAGACATGTTGAGAGAACAATTAGGAAATCATATGTGATCATAGACATAGCAAATTGAAATATAGAGAACAACAGCTGAAGATTATGTTGAATCTTTTTTAAACTCTGGTTAGGCCACAGTTAGAGCTTTGAGTGCACTTCTGGTCACAGTTTCGGAGGAAAGTGAGGGTCTTTGAGTCAGTGCAGGGAAGGTTTATTAAAAAGGTTTCAGAGATGAAGGATTTTCTTTAAAAGGTTAAGTGTGAGACTCTGGGATTGAGTGGCAATTTGATGGTGGTGTTTCAGATTATGGCAGGTTTAGATTCAACAGACAAAGAAACTCTGTTTATATTAAATAAAAACTGGAAGAACTGTGAATACTGTAAATCAGAAACAAAAGCAGAAATTTCTAGAAAAGCGGGTCTGGCAGCATCTGTGAAGAGAAATCAGAGTTAATATTTTGGGTCCAGTGACCCTTCCCCAGAACCCTTCTGCTTTTGTTTCTGTTTATATTAATTGTTAGTGGACAAAGATTTAGGGTTATGGTTACAAGATGCAGGGAGGATGTCACAGAGTCATAGAGATATACAGTGCAGAATCAGACCCTTTGATCTAACTCGTCAAAACTGACCTAATATCCTAAATTAATCAAGTCCCATTTGCCAGTATTTGACCCATTTCCCTCCAAACCCTTCCTATTCATATACCCATCCAGATGCCTTTTAAATGTTATAGGTGTATCAGCCTCCACCACTTCTTCTGGCAGCTCATTCCATACACGCACCACCCTCTACGAGTAAAAGCTGCCCCTTAGGTCCCTTTTAAATTTTTCCCCTCACACCTTAAACTTACGCCGTCTTGTTTCGGACTCCCTCACCCCAGAGAAAATACCTTGCCGAACTATCCTATCCATGCCCTTCATGATTTTATAAACCTCTGTAATGTCACCCCTCAGCCTCTAATGCTCCAGGAAAATAGCCTCTGCCTATTCAGCCTCGGGTGTGAGGAAGATCTTTTTTACACAGTGAGGCAGTAAATGGTAATGACCCAGAACCCACCGCCTATAAGGATGGTCAGTCAATGATTCAAAAGAAAATTAGATGGACGCGTACAGCAGGAGGATTTAATCATTAGTCATGGATCTTTACTCTGCCTCACCATTTCATCCCTCCAATCATGTACCACCATTAACAAAAAAAGCTTACACATTTGTCTTCAAGTGTTAATATTTACATAATGCTACAAAGACAAAAGAATTTGCACATTTACGAGCGACGGAGACCACAACGAGCCATTCAAAATTCCACATAATTCAAGGGCCGTACCTGTCAGCCACTTCTCTATGATGTTTCCTTTGTGACCTCCAAAGGGGGTAGAGGCAGCTTCCTCCCCTTTCTTGACTTGCAGCTAAGATGAATGTGGTGTTCGTTCTCATCCTCGGTGCCGTTAAAGAACTCTCCATAAGTGGCTGCGCTGTTACCGAAACAAGGTCATCCTCAATCACTTGGCTCTGCTACATATATGCTTCCTCGATCAAAGAGGTCAATAGGCCTTCGATGAGGGAGGCACTCTCATCCTCTTTGCTGACTGCTTCAGCGTATGTCTGAACTCCAAATGAAGCTAGGACACAATCGGCATCCCCTCCAGATGTTCCCACAGCATCAAGGTGATATAATGTGGTTTGCAGGTTTTTCAGTGAGTGCACACTCCTCACATGCTGCTGCATAAAGTTAACCACGTTCTCAATGTAGGAGCGCATGAGTTCAAAGCCCTGAGTCATGGTGGCATACATGAGCTGGATGGATCCATCCATCCTCAAACCATGGTCTTGCACTATGGCAGGGTACTCCAATATGAGGCAGCACATCTGTTGTTGCTGATCTAAACAGAACCAACTTATCAGTGACTCGTCACTCCTGAATCCTTACATCTGTACTCACCCGAACAGGTCTATGTCTTTTCTCCATCCTCTGAGAGAAGTGTCTTTAGCACCTCCAACTGCATGATGGGGGCATAGTCATGACACAGCGCCATGCTACCATTCTAACCACAAGAGGTAATGCAATAGTGGAAGATGCACTAGAAATGTGTTACAACTTTTTCTGAGTTTTGCTTGCGGTGTCCTTGGCCCAGTGATGGTGAAGGAGTTGCCTGCATCTCTGGATCCACAGGAAGAGACCATAAGAAGTATCATTCACAATCTCCTCATCATTTTAGCAACAATGTCTCATTAACTAATGCATTTTGTACCTGATTGCTATCATGCAGGAAACTATACCTGTGAAAACAGAAGACTCTTCCTGCTAAGATCAAAAGTCAAGGATCCTTTATCATTGTAAAACAATTAGGCTCTTGGGCCCAATTTTTTAAAAAATGGTGCCAGCATCATTCTATCCACAAACACACCACGGTGATCAGTGGTAGGTATTGTTGTTTAATATCACAAAGTATAATGGCTTAAAACATCTGTTGGACCAAGTAACTTTCAGAAGTAAGTTTAAGCCTTTAAGGAATTTATCACTTTACAACTCACACAGACCATTAGCAGCTGCAAGAGTTTGAACAAACAGATGTCAGTAGGAATTCATGGTAAGGCCATTAAGGGAGGAACTGCAGTCGAGGCTAAAGCCTTTACTTTAGACCTGGTATGGAAGTGCAAAAGAAGCTGTGGACCAGAAGGATCTTAAGGACATTTTCATATGTAGTTACAAATTCCATCAAGATGCAAAGATCTGTAGGAAGATTCCTGTTTAAGGTCCTGTTTGGAAGTGAATGCATCAAAGTTCCAGAAAGAATAGAAAGGTGGGCAAGAGAGGAGGAAGAGTGGAGTTTTTGATTCTGGATAACATTGTGGCTGTACTTAGGGAGGATATTCCTGGGAATATGTCCAGGCAGGTTATTTGAGTGGAACTGAGAAATAAGAACAGGATGATCGTTTTATTGGGATTGTACTATAGGCTCTCAACAGTCAGCCGGAAACTAAGAAATAGATCTGTTATCTGTAAGAATAACAGGGTAGTTATGGTGGGGGATTTTAACTTTTCGAACATAGACAGGAACTGCCATAGTGTTAAGGGCTTAGATGGAGAAGAATTTGTTAGGTATGTCCAAAAAAATTTTCTGTTTCTGTATGTGGATGTACTGACTAGAGAAGGTACAAAACTTGATCTACTCTTGGGAATTGAGGCACTGCCCATCCCCAGGTTCCAGGCCTCTGCCTCTGCCAAGACAGTCTTCCAACAGTATCTACAGCACTGAAATGGCAACCACTTCAATGACTGCCCTGTGTCTGACTAAATCAAGGCATCACTTATACAGTCCCACTTTTATTCCTGGACTTCCAGCCACCAACTGGACACCCAAACAGCCTCCAAGCCAATTAGGAGTGTTTCTAATCTAGTTCAGGGTCAGTGACAGTTTCTTGCTGGGGATGGCTTCAGACTCTGAAACAGCAAGTTAGTTTCTCACCCCTCAACATCACCAGCACCTCCCCCCGACTCCCAACAAGGAAGCCGCTGTCCTATGACTCTATAAATGTCATCATGTTTAATTAAACACTACCGTGTAGCAGTTTGAAGCAGTTTGCAAAGTAGCTCAGAAATATGGGGAAGTGGGTTTCTTTTGAGCATAGTACGAAGCGGGTGGTAATGAATTGACAGTACGTTTTATAATTAAATCATGTTTCTTTGAAATTGAAATCATCAGTATGCAATATGTCACGCTGGTTCCTGATTTATTGTGGCCCATTAATGCTGGTACCCAAGACAAACATAGCCCTCATAAGACGTTACCTGTAACCTACAGGGCTTCATTTATATAAATTGAAACAGGTCCCAAAAACAGGCACGATTGTTACAATAAGTCCATATTGATTGAAATGCAGACAGTGCACCAACTTCACGCTGCCGTCTCATTGAAATGATTAACGCTCCCAGGATTAAATACAATTCTCATTGGTCACACACATTAGCAAGGGACTAAAATTGTAATTTCGCTGCACCTCGTCAAGCTAGCCTGCACTGTTTAAAGTGGGGCTGCATTCTTAAGCATAACATGCATGTTGTGGCTGGAACAACTGCTGACAAACATGCGAGAAGTATATCTGGCCTGTGAAATAGTGAAGAATGGCACAACGTGCAAAAGAAGTGGGCTGCAAGTAGGCTGACACAAACTAAAGACCTAATTGGTTGTCGGGGAAGAAAGCAGGAGAGGCTTTGTGTAACCACGGGAGTCAGGAGACCCTCCAAACACACATTTAAAGGAGTTGATAGTTGGAAACTATATGTCAGGATTATAGGCCCAAGGATTTGTATGCAGTGCTTCAAGAAATTTAAAAATGCCTTGGAGAATGCTGAACATGGCAATTTCACTCAATCAAGAGATACCCAATTCAGGGATCTGAATTCTGAGGCCTTGAGGAATTTTTGCAGCAAGGAATCTGTGTTTGCATCGATGTAGGGTCACTTGAGGTTGCAGCCTCGCTCCTGTTAACTGAAGGACTTACACATCAGTCCGATGTTCCTGATCTTTGGCTCGCTGGTACGGAGAGAAGTGGGCTAATTTGGAGAGCAACTGTACAACTGCCCCTGGGCCTGGCCTCAGTGGCCATCACCAGCAGATCCAATTGAAGGGGATGGCTATGCCCATCCCAGGTACGTCTGGAGAAAGGTGGTAACAACCCTTGGTGGGTGAAGTTAACCAGAGCAAACAGGCAGGTCTACAACATAATTATTAAGACATAACTATTACTTGATTTCATTGAGACTAACTTAGGGAATTTAGTGGAGCATGTGGTCAAGCATCCACAGGTCCAAAATTGGACGTTCTAAATTGACCCAAAGCCAGAGAAATCATGCCCAACAGAAAATTGGCCAAACTAAATTAAACAGCAGCCAGCAGCTAACAGCTACAGGCAACAGTAGGAACCAAGGTCAAAGTGGTCACAAATGTTCGGGGTGACCAGTTACAACCAACCCAAGTGTTGTGTATTGGAGAAGTATCAATCAGACTTTCTAGCACCTTGACTCCCAGCCAGTGCCTGAGGACATGCACTTTACGCACACTTCCCCCACTCCCAACCCTGGCATAGCAACAGTGAAGGGCATTGGCACAACTCCATTGGATGCTCCGAACCCAGCTCATGACCTCATTGGCCAAAGGCCACAGGACATTGTCAAAGGTCCGGGATGAGGGGAATAAAAACTGGAAGCCACCCTCTCAGTAAAGGCTCACAGAAAGACTCATGGCGGAAGGCTGTGCAGCAACCCAAGAAGACCCAGAAGAAGATCCACCCTAACCTGTGAACCCACCTTTGAGGAAAAGTGCCAGCCCTACATCGGAGAGAAAGGAGATTCCAATGGCCCAACTCAAACACATGAATCATGGTGGGTAATATACTTTGTCAGACAACTGGAGCTGGATAGAGAGTAAACATTGTGGGAATTTTGGAAATGCTCAGATGGTGTGTGGTGAGGCTCTGAAGGAAATTTGGTTGCACCCACAGAAAAGGCAAGGACAGATGCCAAGGTGCCAACTTGCTGGAAGCTGGGTCGCAGTGGTCTTAGATGAGGATGTTGATCAGGCTACAGAAGTTGACTAATGAGTATGCACAATGAGATATTTTGTGTGTTGAGAAACCTGCATTAAATTTTAAGGGGTAGGGGGGAGGCTGGCAGTAACCTGACAGAACTTTACACAAAAGCTATCCTTACCATGGAAACAGGTAACAATTTCATTAGCACATTTGTGGACTAAACCATGATGCAGTGTCTGGTAGCCAATGCTCAGGATCTATTGTGGCACAAATAGCTTCCATCAGAAGTGATAGTTAAGCCCGAATTCAGCTTGTCACCATGCAGATATAGGCTGCTGCTATTGGCTATGGATATTAATATTCAAAGGACTTTCAGGCTCTTGAAACAGTCCAGTAATCTGTCATCCAAGGCCAGCAATGAATCTATAAGATACTAAAGTTCGCTTTTTTAAATAACACTACTGGAGTCGTGGAGTAGCGTCTGTCCTTCCTGCAGCTTGACATATGTTCAGCCAAGTGTGGTTAAGAGGGGATATCAGCTGGAGTATTGAACTCCAGGGTGGGCATGCTAATGTCAAATCAGCACTTTCCATTCATTAATCTTATGAGTTGCCTGCTCTGCAGGTATTATCTGTGCATGCATGGGCGGGACAGAGGCTCAGTGGTTAGCACTGCTGCCGCACAGCGCCAGGAACCTGGGTTCAATTCCGCTCAGACAACTGACTGTGTGGAGTTTGCACATTCTCCCTATGTCTGCGTGGGTTTCCTCTCAGTGCTCCGGTTTCCTCCAACAGTCAAAAGATATGCAGGTTAGGTGGATTGACCATGCTAAATTGCCCAGAGTGTTCAGGGATGTGTTCAGATTTGGTAGGTTATAGGGGGATGGGTCTGGGTGGGATGGTCTGCAGTCAGTGTGGACTTGTTGGGTTGAAGGTCCTGTTTCCACACTGTAGCGATTCTATGATGATCATCTATGATGGCTCTCATCAAACTGGTGTCTGGCATAACTCACAGCACGAATATTCAGCAGATGGCAAACTGGTCCCAAATGATAACTGTAGCATCTAAACAATAGGTAATACTGATCTCAATTTTGAAAAGATATTGCTACTGAGCAGATGTTTAACTAAATGAAAGAGGTGTTGAACGAAGTTTGGAGAAATAGCTCAAACTAATACAAACTTCCATTACACTTTACTGTGTCAGGAAATCAATAAGTAGAGTGAGAGATTTGAGTTTCCTTGGGTAAGTTAACTCTAATATTTTGGGTACAACCCCTATGTAATAAAAGACCTGAAACTGTTCAAGTGATGGTTTCAACCAGCCTAGAAACTTTCCCTTGAATAGTCTCTGAAAATACTCTACAAAATCCTGGAAATACTCCTCAATTGATGATAGATAGTCAAGAAGTGGTTTTCTGAAAATTTCCAAGCCACTGGTTTTCACCAGTCTACATTAGCACCACGACGCCCATCAGAAACAGAAATTAGGCAATTCAGATATTTGGACTTCGTTGCACAGGTGGAATATCTTTCGAAGTCCAGCTGTGTAAAAACATCTGCTGCGGGGTTATCTGTGAAGTGAACCAGACCAGATTCATCAGATGACAAATTCTAGAGGACACCTTCAGCGGTAGCTACCTCAATCAAAATATCTCCACTGTATCTGACCAGATATCTACAGCATGAAACTGTTTGTCAAAAAAACCAAAGTACTGTACATGTTGGAAATCAGAAAAAAAATCAGAAATTGCTGGAAAAACTCATAGGTCTAGCAACACCTGTGGAGACAAAGCAGAGTTAACACTTTGGTCCAGTGAACCTTCTTCATCAACTTCGCCTCTGGTTTTGACAGTAACAACCAGCCTCTTCTGATCATACGGACAGGTAGCAAGCACAGTGATAACCCAAAAAAAAATGGCCCTTTTTTTAAACAAGGATTTTTAATAGAGATGATCACTGGGGTTGGGAATTTTCTGGCTAGTAATTTTCAATATTATTTTCCCTATTTTGGACTAGGTACAGTTTTGCCAGGATAATATCAGATATAAGTGGATGGTCTGAAATGTGAAGACGTCCATATCTTGTAGAGTGTTGATTTGCTCAAACAATTTCACACTTAGGATCCTAGAAGCGGTAGCCACACAGATGGTGGACACATTGGTTGTAATTATCCAAAACAGGTTTGGATTCAGGATTAGTATCACAGCAATGGAAAACTGCCAATGTGACACCCCTACTCGAAAAGGGAAGTAGGCAAAAATCAGGTAACTATTGGCCAATTAGCCTAACACCTATGGATGGAGAAGCTTTGGAATCAATTATTAAGGGTGTAATAACAGTACTTTTCGGAAATCATAATCTAATCACGCAGAGACAGCATGACTTCATGAAACAGAAGTTGTGTCTGACTAATTTATTAGAGTTTCTCGGAAGTCTCAACCAAAATGGATAAAAGTGAACCTGTTGTATTTGAACTTCCAGAAGGCATTATACAAAGTACCTCACAAAAGATTAAGTCATAAGAGCCCGTAGTGTTGAAGGTGGTATATTGGCACGGATAGAGAATTGGCTCATGAGCAGGAAACAACAAGTGAGGATAAGAGGTTATTTTTCAAATTGGCAACCTGTGACCACTGGGGGTCCACAGGGATCAGAACTGAGATCAAAACCTGAAGGCAAGAACTGAATGTACTGTCGACAAATTTGCAGACGACACTAACATAGGCGTCAAGGCAGATTGTGAGAAGAATACAAACAACTTGCAGAGAGACATTTATACATTTAGTAAGTGTGAAAAAAGCTGATAAATGGAGTATAATGTGATAAAATGTGAAGTTATTGATTTTGAAAGTGAAAACAAAAGAATAGAATATTATTTAAATAGACAATTTCAGAAATTTGCAACATAAAGGAAATTGTACATGAAACACAGAAAGCTAGCGTACAGGTGCAGCATGTAACCAGGAAAGCTACTGAAATGTTGGTCCTCATTTCATGGGGTTTGGGATATAAAAGTAGAGAAGTCTTACTGCAACTGTACTATCCACAGTTTTAGTCCCCTTATTTAAGAAAATATATTATTTAATTGGAAGCAGTTCATAGAAGGTTCATGAGGATGATCCCTGGTATGGAGG
The DNA here is from genome assembly GCA_024137785.1 of Ginglymostoma cirratum. Taxonomy (NCBI): domain Eukaryota; kingdom Metazoa; phylum Chordata; class Chondrichthyes; order Orectolobiformes; family Ginglymostomatidae; genus Ginglymostoma; species Ginglymostoma cirratum. The sequence goes on along the minus strand of JAHRHZ010000074.1, from coordinate 4,505,480 downwards.
AATTGTCTTATGAGCAAAAACTAAACAGGTTAGGACTCTACTCACTGGATTTAAGAAGAATGAGAGGTGATCTTACCGAAATATATAGGATTCTTAAGGGGCTTAATAGGGTAAATGCTGATAGGATATTTTCCTTCATGGGAGAGTCTAAGACCAGAAGGCATAGTCTCAGAATAAAGAGGAGTCAATTTAAGACTAAGATGAGAAATAATTTCTTCTCTCAGAGAGTTGAGTCTTTGGAACTCCTTGTCACAGAGAGCTGTGGGAGCAGAGTCCTTGTGTATTTTTCAGGCTGAGATTGATAAATCCTTGATCAGTAGGGGAATCAAGGGTTACAAGGAAAGGGAAGGAAAGTGAATGTGAGGAATACTGTATAAGCCATAATCCTGTTGAATGGCGGAGCAGGCTCGAAAGGCCAAAAAGCTTAGCCCTGTTCCTATTTCTTATAGTCTCATGGTCTTACAGTGCATTTTATTTCACTGAATGGTGTATTTATAATTAATATTAATTTTGTAAATAATTATAATTTTATGATTTATAATTAATATTATTTTTGTACTTTATTATAAAAATAAATGCAGTGATAATTGCAGAAAATCTTGATAAGCCTGGGTGTTGATACAACAATGCACATTTCTAAATTACAGTAATATATATTTTCAGTCTCCTCCATTTTCATTTCTGAAATTCTCCAATACTTTTTTGGGGAGCCCCAGTGAGTTGTCACATACACATTTATTATTACAGGCTTGTAATTCACTTTATATTCTGAGAGATAAATCATAGTAAAAAAAGTTTCCAATGCATACACATCAGATAATAAGCCATCATGTTCACATTTTTAGTACTGAGGAGTTTTAGAATAAGCGTCAGGACCTTTATAACTTTGTCAGTGGTTTAAATAACATTTAAATGTAAATATACCAATATATCACAGTAAATCTGATACAAAGTAGAACTTTGCAAACAGAGATGGAAAATGTTAATGCAGGTTAGATTCTACAACAGAACTGAGATTGAATCTTTGCTGCAATAGCACGGAGGGAGGATTAAGGAACTTCAAAATATAACTCACACATTTAACAACAGCACTAGGCTACATCATAAGGGATGAGGAATTACAGACAGTACTATGAGGCTACTCAGAGATTATCAAAGTAATATGTAATTTTTTGACTTTTCATCTCTATTAATGATATTGCATCATAAGGCCAACGCTCTATATTACATTTTTTTATTAGGCATATATATCTTCATATACATCATCATTACCAGTGTTATACATTTGTGCTTTACTTTGAAAGAAACAAACTCCAGTAAATACAGAAATTGAATAATATACAATTCTAAATTCCATGTAATTTTACATGGTAGACATCTCTTAAGGTTCCAAACTCCATTTGTCTCTTTGCAAAGCTGGTGTAGGAAGGACGAAGCTTTGGTTACCAGAGCACACAAAGGTTGCACATAATGTAAACAGCAGTTGTATTGCCCACAGGCTGACAGGGAGACAGAGAAGAGGCTGCGTAAAGGAACAGTTCTGTACAGTGCACTTTGCTAAGTTGGAACTGGACTCCTCCATACTTAAGACTATAAGACCATAAGACATAGGAGCAGGAATTAGGCCATTCGGACCAACAAAACTGCTTTGCCATTCAATCATGGCTGAGGATGACAAGAGGATGTCAAGCAGGCCATCTAATTTCAATGGATCTGCACATCGGCAATTTTGTATGTCTTGCCACATCACTTTCCTTGTTTTAATTCTCCACAAGAAGACCAAGCCTGTGAACTCTTCGTCTAGTTATAGACTGTAGTGATTGTAATGAGGTCAGCTCGGTGGACTTCACAGAATATGAGTTCCCTGATTGGGGCTGTTAATCTGGTCCAATCAGGGATCCCTGGCTGACAGATATAAACAGGTGTGTCAGAGATTCTGTTCACTCTGACAGCTGACTCTGAGGGAGCTAGACCAGTGTCAAGGACTTTTTACGTCTAAATAAAGGGTAATTTGGTGACGGGATACCGGCCTCTGTGGAGTTATTTCAGTGGCCATGAAAGTAAAGCACGTTCCTGAAGAAACTCACTCTCAACAGTCATCTGTGAATTGTAGTGAACATTTCTTGCCTCATGCCTTTATTTCAGAGCCTTGACTCATTCAATCCTGCCATTGAAGATTAGAGCCAGTATATGGAAGGAATGTGTAATTTTTCTGGACAAATGACATTTGGGCAGATTAAAAACAACAAGTAATTCTCCTGACAACTTGTGGACCTGCAGCTTTTCCGATTATTAGGAGCCTAACTTGCCTTGATGCACGAGGTACGAAAACCTTTCAACAGCTGACAGATTTACATAAGGAATATTATTGTCCCCAAAACCTCCTCTAATTCTGAGACCCTATTGTTTTTACTCGGCAATTCAAGAACTAGGGAAATCCATATCGATATTTTTGATTAGGTTAAGATGACTGACAGAGGCATGAGGCGTTGGTTTAACCCTTAATGAGATGCTGAGAGACCAGTTGCTATGTGAAATTACTGATGTAACCATGCAAAAGCATCTATTAGCTGAAGCACAACTGGGCTTCAAACAGGCATTACAATTGCTTTATCATTGGAAAATGAGGCAATTGGAGTGAATGAGTTGCAGGGTATTCCGATGGAAGTGGACATCCTTGCTAGTCCAACTGAGCTTGGGGAACACTTGAGTGAAGGGAATTGAAGATAAAATAGAATAAATCAACCTACATACATATAATACTTTTAAAGATTTAAAAGCACATGATAGAAATACAATTCCATTAATTCCAAAAACACTTCTTTCCATTACTCACACCAGAGAGAATTCTTTCCTGTTTCACATCTACATGGCTTAATTTCACTGTGATTTCCAATACCCATCTTGAGAATCTGATAGCCACTTCCTTGATTCATCATATAACTGAGCTTAAAAACTCTCTCAGCCACACATAACTCCTTCAGGGTTTTAAGCAAACACTTCCAGTCTTGGACTTTTAAACTAGACCCCTTACTCAGAGATAACCTCTTCCTTAACAGTATAAAGAGCTCCTTTTCTCAAGGGCAACTATTTCACACATCTAGCTTCAGCCAATATTTATGCAAAACTGCCCAGATTGAAACTAAAAATCTTTCTTTCAAACGATGGATTCAGTAAAAAAATTCCAGAATCTTGTACCTGAAAATCTAATGCACTATAGAGTTTACTTTGTTCATTTGTAAAAATCTTGCAATGCAAACAAAACTCGATTCTCCAGAATGCTTTTCACTAATACTGTGTTGTAAAAGAAATGGCCATGGCTACAAAAGTACTTACAAGCTAATCATTAAAGCCATTCAGGCACATGGAAAACCCCTATACTGCTAGTTAAAAATTCAAAAATATATATAGATCATGTACCTTTCATCACAGGAGTTTAAAACCAGAAAATCAGAAGGCAGAAGGTTGGAGTCAGGGAAAGGGTGAGGTGGAAAACTAGAGGTCCATGGTTATGTCACCAAAGGTTTGCACTTCAATTGGAACAATTTAATTCAGAAAATTTGCATGGAGCCTATATTCATTAGTCATTATTGTGCAACTTATGAGCACCTTATGACATTCAGTTCATAAGTCAGTATGGCTTGAATGGTTGAAGGATGTGTGAAGTGTCTGCAAGAATTTGAGACTTCCTTCTTTTTTTCCATGACACTTTCAAAACAAAGTTGTGATAGATATCTCAAAGCTCTATTTCAGACAGGTCTGTCAGCTTTTTTTAGCAAATTGTGAGAGCAACTCTTGTCTCATTACTATTATTATTTAGGCATTAAAATGTGTGGGGGAGTGTTGATTTGCAGCCTGGGATGGAAGTGGGATACAAATCTTAAAGGAAACAAAGTTTCAGCAACACAGGTCCGTTTATTCCCAATATTGAATTAACTTTTAAAAAGCAGATACTCCTATTTGAAACATGTGGAGACCTGATTTATATATTTAAACACAGACTAACTGAGGTTGTTCAGACCTGCACACCTGATGTGTAATGTTTATTGCTGTCATCACTAAGTCTTCAACATACCCATAAATTAAAAGTTGGTACACAGCCATTTACAGCACTACTTGAAGCTGCAGAGTATTAAGGCTGAAAGTAAGTCTGACAATCATACTTTCTTCAGTTTTGAGTGTTCTGAGGTTTATGTCTCCCTTAAATTTATCTCCTTGCCGCAAAGCGCATTAATTAAATTTCTCTGATACAACAATGTGCCATTTTACCTAATTTAAAATGTTCAGGCTTCCCCTTTTAAGGCACTGCCTGATTTATTTGCAGATCTGCCTATTGTCCTGACCATCATTGTTCCTGTAAACAGCACAGTTACTAGTGACACCTCACCTCCTGCATAGAAATGAGGCTTGTTCATCAAAATCGATTTGACCTGTCATTGAGGGGTAGAGTAGCCGCCCTTTCCACAACCTGCCCAATAAACACTCAACACAATAATTGATTATGTTCTGCTTTATTATGAATTGTTCACACACAGGCAATACCTGTGATTAGCAAAACTGTGCTGGATAGCATCTGAGATCATGACTTTTCTCTTGATAATTAGAAAGGAAAAAAGCAACAGTGCTTCCTGCTGTCTGTGCCAACCAGTTAAATCTTACAACAGTGACTCGCATGATTTTCTGAAGCCAAATGAGAAGAATCTCAGTCCTCGACAATAGGGCCACCCTTGTAGACTGACCAATTATCAACACTTCTCTGGAGCACTGTGAATCAGCCTGACTGATGTATCGATTTCTAAAGTACTACAAAGTTTTCTTATTTCCAATCTCTCATCACTCAACATGTGTCAGCTAAATGTTGCAGACGTCATACAGATCTCCCCTGTAATGAAAACAGCAACTTCTTTGCAATTCAAAATTTCGACTTGTGTACATTTGAGTCATTGTTAAGTGGACAATGGATGCTGGGAAATTCTCACAAATGGAATGATAAGTGACACAGTTTATTATAAAATGTGCAGTTCATTTCCATCACACTCCAGATGAATCATGGGACACATTATACACTATTACGCTGAGGTCTTATTTCTTGCAGGTCTGCAACTTCAACATCTGCTTGCCTTTGAACAATCAAAACACTGTGCAGTCTAAATACATAATTGTGTTCTTTTATGTGGCCCTCTGGTATTGCCTTGCTCTCATCACATGTTTCAAACTTTCCACCAAATCTAAGCAAGTAATTAGTCCATAGTCTACAAAGGTTCATAGGCATCTCTCTCCAATAGAGAGGCAACTGATGTAATATACAGTGTGGGGTGAAATTAGAAGCCGAGGGAAATACCACAAGCCAGTATAAGGACTCTACCCATGCATTTAGTGTTACTTTGAATTAGTCTAGCCATCCAGCCAATTAAGCTAGCTGATGCCCAAAATAGATCTGTAAACAGGTAAGCAGGAGGCAAGGTGTGGAGGTACCGCAGTTGAAGTGGCATGGACAAAGTCAGAAGTCACACGACGCCAGATTATAGCCCGAAAGCTCGTGATTTCAAATAAACCTGTTGGACTATAACCTGGTGTCATGTGACTTCTGACTTCAGGAGGCAATTAATTAAAAAGTTCACCCCAATTTTGGCTTTAGCAGCCCAGAGCAGAAGTTTCCTGAGCTATGTGAAACTCAACAGGATTAATGAGATGAGAGCTCAGCAGAGACTGTTGGCTACATGAAGTAGACAGGCCTTCAAATACTAACACAGGACAGTTGCTTCATAGTCTAGGCAAAACATTTTTGTTCTTTAGAGCTATTCTGTTAGCACATGTATCCTGGGTGTATTGCAGATTGGGGTGCATGAAATAGGTCAGGTAACTAGCAGATCACCTTCCCATCTGCCCTTGACCTCCCCCCATAATACAGAGAATCTGGTCCAGCACTGAATTCAGATGAAACTAAATAATTAATTAAGGGCAAATTGAATTTGTTAAGAGTTCAATCGATTCCAATATTACCCTGCCTAAGCTATAAAATGGTTGGCATGGGCAGCTGGGCAGGAGCTAGCAGCAGAAATGAAAGGGATGTTCGATTTTGGAAGAGTGCCTTTTTCCCACTGGGAGCTTTCCCTTCCTTCCAACCTGCCTATACATCAAAACCATCAAATCTCTATCGCTCCTGCTTAAAAAGTGGGTGAGCATTCCTCCTGAATACCTTCAACTTGGCTCACTCCAAGATCCATAACTATCTTTGCTGGCCAGCCTACACCATTGTCAGCTCTGACTACAGAGCTCTGGTGCTGCCGGGAAGGGGTGATGCTACCAGTCAATCAGACTGGCCAAGGTGCATGAGGTACATATATCCCACCTTCAATCTTTTGATGCTGCCCACAGTATATTAGTTCCATATTGTCTCTAAACTTGAACTTGTTTCTTTTAAGCCATTGATATAATTTATAAGTAAAACAACTGAACTCCACAGGTGAGGTGGAAGTGACTGCCCCTGCAAATTTGACCGATTGTGGCATAAAGGAGCCCTAGAAATGCTCTCACCTGTTTGGACACATGGATCACATGATTCATGATTGTTGGACCATTGACCAGAACTTGAAATGCACCAGCCATATAAATATTGTGGCTACAATGGCAGGTCAGAGGCTCGGAATCCTGCAGCAAGTACATTACTCACTGTCTTGGGGACTCCCTAAAATACATCCAAAATTTCTAAGGCACAAGTGGGATGTGTGATCGAATATTCCCCACTTGCCTGGATGAGTACAGCTCCAACAATAGTCAAGAAGTTTGACACCATCCAGTACAAAACAGCCCACTTGATTGTCACAATATCCACAAGCATTCACTGTCCACTACCGATGCTCAGTAGTAACAGTGTGTACCAACTATAAGATGCGGTACAAAAATTAAGCAAAGCTCATTAAACAGCACCTTCAATATGCACTACAGCTAGCATCTAAAAGAACACTTCTAGCAGATACATGAGAACATCTGCAGATTTCTCCCCAAGCCACTCAACATCCTGACTTGTCAAAATCCTGAAAGCCAACAGGATCAATTGCAGGGACGAAGAAAGAAATGAAGTCCAACTCATGACTATACTGGAAGTTGTTGCGAAAGCGAATTTGAATAAGTACCATAAAGCTTGTGACCGAAGTTGCAGTTTATGGACTAAAGTGAATAGTAACAATATGGATACAAAATTGGCTGAGGGGTAAGTATCAAAAAGCAGTGATTAATGCATATATTTTGGGCTGTTGGAAGGTGGTAGTGGAGTTCTGCAGGGATTTGGGGCCATTTACATTTCCTGATTTATATTCATAATCTTGATTTTGGTGGGCAGAGAACAATTTCCAAGTTTTCATTATGAACTGTGGGAAGGACAAGAGGTCACAGAAATATGGCAGGACGGGGAAATGGAACAGTTAACAAAAAATACACAGTATCTTAGGCTTTATTGATAGGGGCAGGGAGTATAGGAGCGAAGATGTTCCGAAGGAGACATTTCAGCACCACTGTGACAACATCCCTCTGCGAGGGAAACAAGACAGAACATCTCTTAAAGGCACAACACCATCACAACACAGTGAGTAACTAGCGTCTGAGAAACACTGCCTGGAAGTGAAAAGCAGGATCAATCCAAGCATTTTAAAGGGCCTTAGACAATTATTTAAAGCAAGTCAGTAGTCTAGGTAATGGCAAAGAGGCAGGAGAATAGATTTCAATCATAATGCTCAGAGATTTCGTGCAGACATGATTGGCTGAATGGCTTCATTCTGCACCATAACAAATCCGTGATTCTATGAACATAGAAATGAAAATAAAGATCACTGTACTAAAGACCTGCAAATGGAAAGAAAGATTAAGTGAAAGCTTTATTTCCTCTAATACAAGAATACAAGTTTTGCATTTTGAAAGAGCAGTAGTAAAAACCAGTGAGAAAGTAATACACACTGCAGTTTAGATTTTACATTAGCTGCAGCAATAAAATGAGGGCACCTTTCATGTCAATGACTTTCTTCACAAACCTGAAAAAGGCTTAAATTGAAAAGGTCAGTGCTGAAAATCTATTTAGAAAGTGGTTTGAGATCTGGGTCTAATAGCGAGAACTAAATCATTCTTGTATTGCTAATATTTTTATTAGTCTGCAATTTACATTTGTGCTGTGACCTTTTCTGAGATTTTAAATGTTAGGAAACGAGTCTTGCCAAGCACACGTAAAAAAGTTAAGGCTTGTGCATTTTATTTGCGCAGTGAGACTGACAGCCGTATTGAATTGTCTCTTTAAGATCTGTTTTAGTTTGTCCTTAAATAAAAAGATTGGCACCTACCTCTCCTCCCCAGCACTATATTTACACGATCTGACATGCAATCGGGAAAGAAGACTAGCACGTATCACATTTGAAGGAGTATTGCCCCGGGGTAAAGTGAATTTTCAAACAGATCCCTAATTTGTAAAAAGAACATCTTGGAACCTAGTAACGATGGTGGAATATGACTATTTGTATTTAGTTCTTAGATACATTGATAGAATATATTTAATTCTCTGTTATTATTGCAACTTCTAACAAAAGTAATTGTTTTTTTCTCATTCAGTAAAACAGAGGCAGAGGCCATGTTCAACCTCAAGGTCATCCTCCCTGGATTTCTTCCCCAAAATCTTAAAACTCAGTTTCTTAGTGTAGTGTCCAAGACCCAGCCATCTTCAGCTGTTTCTCCCTCCATCTTAAGGTCAGAGTGGGAATGTTTGCTGATGATTGCACAAGGTCCAGCACAACTCGCAGCTCCTCAGCTACTTAAGCAGTCCAAGTCCAAATGCAGCAAGATCTGGATGCTATCAAGCTTATGTTGAAACCTTTGCACTACATAAATGCCAAGCAGTGACCATTTCCAACAAGAAAGAATCTAACCATCTCCCCTTGATGTCCTATTGCATTGCCATCATGAAATCTGCATCCTATCAACATCCTGGGGGTTACTAATAACCAGAAAATAAAGTGGAGCAGACAAATGTGGTGCCAAGAGCAAGTCAGATGTTGGGGACTTTGTGGTGAGTAACTCGCCTCTTAACTCCTCAAAGCCTGTCCATCATCTACAAGGCACAGGTCAAGAGTGAGATGGAATACTACCAACCTACCTGGATAAGCGCAGCTCCAAAAGCATATAAGATGATCAATGTTATCCAGGTCAAATCAGCCCACTCAACAGTGCGTGTACCATCTACAATTTGCACTGTAAGAATTCACTTAGATAAAAAGTCCCCAAACTGCCACCTCTACCTTCTAGAATATCAATTTTGCATGGGAATATCACTACTTGCAATTTTCTCTCCAAACCACACACCATCCTGACTTGGGGGCTACATTGCCATTATCTTACTGTCACTGAGTTGAAATCCTGGAGCTCCTGCACTAACAGCACTCTGAGCATACCTACACCACATGTACTGCTGTGGGTCAAGAAGCAATAGCAGTGTAACTGAAGAATTGCAGCCAGGGTCAGGTGGGAGGCTGCCTGTCAAAGGATTTCTTCCCAGTCCAAGAAAGCAGTGGAGTAGGATGCTTCAGCCAGAGCTCATCTGCTCCATCTGTTTCCTTTTTTTCACTTTTTTCTCTCTTTTGTGTTTTGTTTTTCCTCTCTCTCTCTCTCTCTCTCCTTTCTTCTTGGTGACATCCTGAACTTGCAGCCCCAGTGCAGACTCAGATTCCTAGCCTTAGTGCAGACACAGATTCTCGGCCTCAGTGCCCTCTCAGCCTGGTGTGGTGGGCTCTTGGTGGCCCAACGTTGCAATATCTGGGTAGCATGTTGCAGTCTCTCGGCCCAGTGTGGTGGTCTTTCAGCAGCCCGTGGCAGCCTTTCTGCCCAGTGTGGCCTCAGCATGGACTTCTGGCCTCGAGGTGATACCAGACTGGCCTCCTGGCCTTGAGAACCTCGATGAAGCTTGGCAAAGTCTGGAGTCAAGGCCCAGCGTAGACTGGAGGCTAGATGCCAGTGTGGTCTGGGTTGGAAGGACTGTTGTTCTGAACTTATTAATTTATCTGTTTTCTAATTTATTCCTACGAACTGTAATGCTGGACCTTTTATTTCTTTATTTTTCTAAATTATTTTCCTAAGAAATCGCACTAAAGAACCTGTACCTAGGTACCTTGTACCTAAGATGGCACCATAAGTGGCAACTTATAAACTTTTCACTGTTGTCATTTAAGTACACGTGACAATAAAGCTAATATATTCATTCGTTCATTCTCCTTTGAAATAGCCTGATCATTGCTTGCCAAGTGCTTAGCAATTTTTTACAAAGTGCTTGACCTGTCCTTCCCTTAAAGCATGTCCAGATTGTCAGTTTTACTAAAGAAGCTCTTCCCACTGTACGTTTACCTCAGAGAGCTTGGTGAGTTGTTGACCAGTCAGAAGGCAAGTGCCTATGCAGGATATCCTAAATTGAGCATTTATGCAGCTAGCAGAATGGCCTGTTATATACTAAAGGCATGACTGCTGCCGGGATTCCAGGCCCTTGCTTGCGTGATTTTCTGTATTAGGTCAAATACCAGCCAGATATTCAGGGGGTACGACCATAAGACAGCAAGATATATGTGTGCAGAAGTAGGCCATTCAGCATTGTAAGTCCACTCTACCATTCAATAAGATCATGGTTGATCTAATAGTGCTCCGCTTCACTTTCCTACCTTTGCCTGTAACCCTTGCTTATATTCGAAATTAAAAATCTGTCTATCTCAGCTTTGAAGATAGGGATATATAAAAATACTTAAAAACCCGGCCTTGAGAGCCCTCTGTGGTAAAAAATTTCACAGATTCATCATGCTCTAAGATAGAAACAAAATCCTCCTAATTTGGCTTAAATGAGCAACTCCTCACTCTGAGGTTAAGTCTTCCTCCATTAGACCTCCCAGACGGTGGAAACAACCTTTCAGGATCTACTTACCTCTCAAGCCCCTAAGAATATTTCACGTTTCAATAAGGTCTCCTGCCATTTTCCTGAACTCCAGTGAAATCCCTTTCACTCACCCTGAGATCTGAAAAGCAACAAACATCAATCGACAGTTCCCTGCAGCCTGGCGAAGACTGCTGTCCTAGAGAAGCCCCAAGATCATACCTCCTGCTTCTCTTGGTCAAGTGAGCCTGAGACATAATTAGCCCTCATTGGATCTCAATGGTTTCCATTTTCCAACTATGCATGCTAAGGGAGAGATGTGGCAAATACTCCCAGTGACAGCCTGGAAGGAATCAGCTGAATAAATGTTCACTGCCACTGGCAATGTGATCTTTGTTGTTCTCACAGGTTGCTATTGTGGTTGGTGGATGTGACAGTTTCACTGTCCTATCTGAAGAGTAGATACCTCGTGCATTAGAAATGTGAAGCATTGTCATCCTAGGCAACATTGATTATGAAACATAAATGCTCTAAAACACTCAGATGCTATCATTGAGCATTAATGATCCACTCGGGCTTCAGTTTCATGGTTCATAGCATCATTTCACTAAGGTATGTTACTGCCATGTTGTAAGTTCCTTGATCTGGTCCTCTTAATGGTAAAATTATGCAATCACTTTTATTGACTCACAATATAAGGCATTCCCTTAGCAATAAAGTCAGTTGAATTACAGTTTAATAAACCAAATTATTGCTCTGCACTGAACTGCATTTTGTGTTTTGTGCTGGTGGTGCAAGTTAATCTTCATGGGTGGGATTGAGTGCTATTATTCTAGAAAGCTAGAACGTGCCTAGAATTAGCTATAAATCTGTTGCTCCCTGCAAATAACTCTGAACAGGGATGAAATGTGGTTGATCAATTTCCAAACATTAAGAAGATAATTTTGAATTTCTGTATCTAGAGAATAAAAATCATTATGGTTATACGCTTCTAGAGGTACGACTGCGAGGAACCACAAACAAACATGATTGTAACTGTAATATTATAACATTATTGTTGTCCTTTCAATTGTCTGTACAAATTCCTTATGACAACAATTACTGAAGATTGCAATGCAAGTTCACAGGGCCATTAATAAAAAGGAAACCAACCACTGGACTTTGTTTCTCGAGGATTGAATTGAAAAGTTAGGAAGTTGTGCAAAGCCCTGCATGGACCTTCGATTAGCCTGCACTTAGAGCACTTCTAGTCAGCATAGGAAAAATAATAGGGATATTGAAGAGATTGCGAAGAAAATTTATAAAGACATGACCTAAAATCTGTGGGTGTACAAATCAGGAAAGGTTTGGCAGTTTGGGTATGTTCCTCTTGAAAAAAAGAGAGTGAAGGGTGACCTGACAGGTATTTGAAATACGAAAAGCATTATTAAAAGCCCAAAAACAATCTAACTAGTGCTTCAAATGTAACAAGCTGAGCCAATATGCACTCAAGTGTTTGACTGGAAAGAAGAAAATCCAGCTGATAGTGATTGTTTACGAAGAGATATCAGACGATTATTCTGAAGAAGTACTCCACACCGAAGAACAACTTAATATGAATATCCACTCTTCCTTCACTCCCAACACCCGCACATAGCCCCTTCTCCTGCAACCACCAAAGGTGTAACACCTGCACATTTACCTCTTCAGTATCCAAGGGCCCAAACATGCCTTCCAGGTGAAGCAGCACTTTACCTGCACTTCTCACAATCTAGTCTACTGCATTCACTGCTCATAATGTGGTCTCCTCTGCACTGGCGAAATGAAGCATAGACCAAGAGACTGCTTTGCAGAACATCTACATTCTTCCCGCAGAAAAGACTTGTCTCTTTTTGGGCTCTAACCCCACCTATCATTTACTTCTTATCCCTCACCCCACCATATCTTCTGCATAAAAACCAACATTTTCCTAGCTACCATTGGTTCGGAGGAAGGGTCACCGGACACAAAACATTAAGTCTGATTTCTCTCTGCAGATGCTGCCAGACCTGCTGAGCTTTTCCAGAAACTTTGTTTTTGTCAATATTAATAATGTCAAATCATAAAGTACAAAGTGATTTTCAAGTGTTGAAATGACTACTGCAGAAGGAGAGCATCAAATTAACATGAAATGTCATATAGATAAAGATGCTACGTGGAACATGATGAGTTTTGCAGACTTTGCAGACAGAAAGTTGCTGAAGTTGGTGGCATGAAACTGATGCTGTCAGTTGTAAATTAGTGGCTCTAAGAAATCAGAATATTTTCACCAAGACAATAAACTAAGACAAGAGTCCAACACATTGGGATGGAAGTTTTTCAATTCCAGACAGAGGAAACTAGGCAACATACTCTCATCCCAGCTGAACGAGTCAAAAGGTTAGCACTGCTAAGCTCCACATACCAGAAAAGATTTTCAATGTGTTATACAAAAGCAAACCATTAACTATTTAACAAATCTTATAATGACATCATCAGTGAGGCCTCTGATGAAGCGATGCTGTTCTACTCCACTTGGAATTCATACTGTCCGGTCCATTATGGTGAGTAGTGTCATTTCTGGTTTTGATCTGTATGGGTTTGTATATGGGGCCCATTCTATATATTTTTTGATCGCATTACGGGTGGACAGCCATGCTTCAAGGAATTCCTGTGTGTGTCTATATTTGGCTTCGGCTACTATGATTATTTTGTCCCAATTAAACCGGTGGCCTTCATTATCTGAATGTACAAATATTAAGGAGAGTTTGTCGTGCTGTTTTGCTGCTAGCTGATGTTTGTGTATTCTGATGGCTAGTTTCCTTCCTGTCTGTCCGATTTAATGTTTGTGGCAGTCATTGCATGGTATTTTGTAAACCACATTGGTTCTGCATTTTGTGCGAATGAGGTCTTTAATCCTTGGGAGTGTTTGTTGTAGAGTGACAGTGGGTTTGTGTGCCACCATGATTCCTAGTGGTCTTAGAAGTCCTATTGTCAGTTCTGATATGTTCTTGATGTAGGGCAGTGTGGCCAGCATGTTAGGGCGTACTGTGTCCTCCAGTTGTTGTCTGTTTAGTAGGCATCTGCGGATGAAGTTGCAGGGATATCCGTTTATAGCGAGGATTTTACGTAGGTGCTCTTCCTCCTTCCTGCGTAGTTCCGGAGTGTTGCAGTGTGTCATGACCCATTTAAGTAGTGTTCTAATACAACTTTGTTTGTGGGCAGTGGGTGTTGGGGTGGTAGCTGTGGGGGTTGAGGATTTGATTAGTGTGAGTTGCTTTTCTGTATACTGAGGTTTGGAACTCCCCGTTAGTCACTTGCTCAACTCTAACGTCCAGAAACAGAAGTTGATTGTTGTTTTCTCCTTCCCCTGTGAATTTAATCCCTGCAAGTATGTTGTTGACGAGGTGGTGGGCCTCTTCTAATTTGTTGCGTTTAATAATGACAAATGTGTCGTCTACGTACCAGATCCACAGTTTAGGTCGAATGCAGGGGAGGGTGGTGTGTTCTAGTCTTTGCATGACTGCTTCTGCAATGAGCCCTGAGATGGGTGACCCCATCGGTGTACTGTTGATCTGTTTGTATACTTGACCATTAAAGATGAAGTGTGTGGTGAGGCACAGGTCTAGTAGTTTAAGTATGTTGTCATTGCTGCTGGAGCTGCTGGTCTGCGTTGCTGCTTCCTCTAGTAATGTGGCCACTGTTTCTTTGGCTAGTGGGATGTCAATTGATGAGAATAAAGCTGTGACATCAAAGGATACCATAATCTTGTCGTCACTGATTTTTATGATCTTGAGGGTCCTGAGGAATTCTTGGGTTGAGTGGATGAAATGGGGTGATCTGTCCACTAGGTGAATCAGTCTCTGTTGTAGGTCCTTGGCCAGTTTGTGTGAAGGTGTGCCTAGTATGGAAACAGTGAGTCTGAGGGGAATGTCCAGTTTGTGTAATTTAGAAAGTCCATATAAGTGGGAGGTGCTCGTGCCTTCTGGTTTTGTTCTCATGTAGTCCATCTTGGTTAGCTGTCCTGCGTTCTTTAGCGTCTTCAGTTTCTGCGTGATCCTTTTACCTAGCTACGGTGTCATGTCTATCGCCATCTGTTGGTAAGTGGTTGTATCTACGAGCAATGCCTGTGCTTTCTTAACGTAGTCTGGTTTGTTCATAATGACAGTCATGTGCCCTTTGTCTGGCTTGCCTTTCTTGTGTTTGTCTAGTGCTTTTCTCTCTGATGAGTTCAGGTTGTCCCCTTTGTTCCTTCTCTGCACTGGGGGATTATAGTTTGTCAGATGGCTTGTGGTGATTCGTCCATGAGTATGTTGTCTTTTAATGTAGTCTCCAGGGCAGCCATGAAGTTTGTTCTGTTCACATCTTTGTGGTTATAGTTCAGTCCACATATTACAACAGTTTGCTCAGTTTCGGTGAGTTGTCTGCTGGATAGGTTTCTTATCCATGTGTCCGGAGTGTTGGTCCTTGTCTTTGTGGTGGATCAGTTTGGTGAGTTTCTCCTGAAGCTTGAGTCTCTTCTTTGTTTTGGTCTTGTGTTGACTGACGGTGGAAAAATTGTGGATTTTAAAATCCGATTAGTTCCAGAAAAAAAAATCAAGTATCCAAGATCTCGGTGGAAGATTTGAAAAGCACTGGGAAGGAAAAACTGACCTCTAACATCAAATTGCTAACCAACATAAGTTTCTGCTTCAAAACTAGAGAGTGTTGGAGAAACTCAGCAGGTATGGCTGTGTCTGTGGAGAGAGAAACACTTAACATTTCAAGTCTCTCGTCAGAACCTTAACCTTGTTTTCCCTCTCCAGGTGCTGTTCAACCGATAGTGCTTCCCTCATTCTCTGGTTTTGTTTCAGATTTTCAACATCTGCAGCTCTTTATATTTATTTGATAAAGTTTATGTTATTTTTGACTGGGTACAAAGCTTTAAGAATACTCTTAAATATAATTTGGTCCCTTTGGGCACAAGTGCACTAAAAGGCAATTTAAAAGTTTCAAAATCAGTTTTCTTCATTTATTTTCGGACCATGACCCAGATTTCCCACTGGTCAGACAGTCATTATTCCAGCATAGACCTGATTTGCTCATGGGGACTGCACAGAAACCCCATCATGGCAGACTCTGAAAGAATTGCCCATGAAATTAAATTTTCCACTGGATAATTCCTCTACATTTAGAACCTTCCCAAAGTCTCCATTTAAATCAGAGAATTTGGAATGAAATCAATTAAAATAATTAAATACATTGTCCTACTCCAGCGTAACTATTCAACATATCTCAACCACAGATCCTGCCCGACACCATTGGGATCTGAAATCATTTCCCTGCTCTTGATCCAAATCCCTTTCACCCACTACAGAGTCAAAGCCAAAAGGCCCTCACCTGCTATGACTGGCCCCCGACAATCCTCCCCACACCCACCACCTTCCATTACTCTGAACTCAATCCCAGTGACCTAAACCCCTTCCCCTGCTCTGGACACAAACCCCCTTCACCTGCTCCAAATCTGAATCTCTCCCACCATCAACCATTGCAGATATGATTCCACTCACTCGCTCCTGATCTAACTTTCCTCCACTTAGTATGGACTCAACCAATCCCTTTCCCTGCTCCGAAACCAACTACAAACCCCCTTCACTCGGTATGGACTGGACTCTTCCTTTCTCCACTTGGGACCCAACAAACTGCGGTCCTTCACTTGCTCTAGACCCAAACGCCTTTACTTCCAAAGATAGGAGCTACCTCCTCACTCTGAACCTGAACCCCTCCCCGCCCTTAACCTCCATTGGATCTGAATCCGCTTCACTCACTCTGCAGCTAATCCTAACAACTCCCCACTGCTTGAACTGCACTGAACCAACACCTCCTTTCCTCCAGTATGGAAACAGCACCCTCCCCTGCTTCACAGCACCCTTCCCTTCGCCTCCTAGGAGCTGGCCTGAGCTCCCCCAGCTCAACATCCGCTCTACCTCCCAGATTCCCCCACCCACCGTGACCTATTTGAAACACTGCATCACTTACTAGGCCCTTTGCCAACTCACACCTTAGTACCATATCCACTTGGCCACTCTACCCATATAATTGGCACACTACCTCCTGATTTCCTTTCCCTTCCCCAACTGGCATCCTATTCAGTAGACATACTACTTTCCTGGTACCCTGGTATGTTACCCAGCTAGCTCCCTACTTACCTAGTGCCCTACATCCCCATGCCCACCTTCCTGGAACCCTAATCCTTGAATCTTACTTTATGACAGCAGCTGCCATATTGGCTGTGAATCTGGACCTTTATATTTCTGAACAGAGCAGCTAACTGCTGTGAAAAGACTATGAGGTTTGCCTTCCCTGATATTTTGATGAGATTGTTCCGAAAGAACTGTCAGGACAGATCTACAGCTCAGCTTTTTTAAAGGAGGCGTCATCAGAACTTCCTGTCAGACAGGTGGAGCTGTCTCCTTTCGTAAAGAAAAAGGGGCCAAAGTGGCAATCTGAATGAGATTTCCACTCCTCAACAAGTCTAACCCATAGATTTTTCTAAAGAGGTGATCACTGTGCACCAATATAACTAGAACGTAATTCTGTATACCTTTTGAAAGTCATTCTCACTTATTTAAAACTTATTAGTCACAAGTGATATTGACACTCCGATAACATGAGATTTGTACACATGGAAGACCCAAAGATCATGAAGCAGGGATTTTTCCACTGGTTTCAGGTCATTACAAACATGAAGAGAAATAAAGGTTAATAAAGGAAATATTTACAGTATTTACATTGAATGAAGCTTATGACTAAGGAATCCTTTATCTATCTGCTCTTTTTCCCCTTGATGGCTCCTTCCCTTTTTTTCCCAGAGACTATGTTTAACTGTTTGGAGGTTCTGTTATACTTATTTTTAGTAATAGCCCCATCTTTTAAAATTCTGCAGGTTACCCTCTGAAATAAAAGAAGTGATGATTTCAAAGCTATTTTTTAACTTGGCATTGCAAAGTTTTGCCTAATTGCGCTGTTTCAAAATAGATTTTAGGTCCAGCACTACAAAAAGGAGTTTGATGGAAACTTGAGAAAATCATTTGGCAAACTGAGCAAAATTTTGGACACAATTTTTCCCACGTTCATTGTGCCAAAAGCGACAACACTGCCTCAAGATGTTCAGTGCTAGGTTAGTGAGAGATACCTGTTTGGGATCCATTGCTCTCCACACCCAAGTTCTGCTATCCAGCACTGGCATATGCAGATCGAAGTGCCAGAGCGATCATTCAGGTTCCCAGGCAGGGGAACGTAAAACATGTTTGATGGGCTTTCATTTTTATAATTACAGTTCTTGTCATAATCAGATTTACCACCAGTTCCACAAATGTTAGTTTCGCATTTTAAATAGAAGAAGATGTTGACAACACTTCATTAAGATTTCAAGAAAATAATAAGTTTTCACTCACCTTTTGCCAAGATTATTTAGGGACATGACTTCAGATTAATGTTTTTAAAAATTCATAGCAACAATCAATAGTTGGTGTCTTCATCTGACAAAAAAATGAGATGCAGAATCTTCCAAATTAATCACAATGGCTTGGTATGCTCCAAGTACTAATCAGCAGGTGCCAAGTTTTATTGAATAAATCCTTGGCCTGAACGCCTGAAACAATGGATTCACTGGGCAACCCATAGATTGCTGGGGCCCTCACTTGTTGTTCCTGCATGTGGCTCACTGACCCTACCACTCTTTGCCTCTCTCTCATTCACTGCCTTGTTCCTACTCACCAATGCTACCACTCAATGTTTCTTGCGTCCCTGCCACTCACTCATTGACCCCCGCTCACTGATAAACCTCCTCACTGACCCCTCTCACCCTTCACTGACCGCCCACTAAATGACACTGTCCATCCCACCTCATCACTCACTAGTTTGCGCCCCCCCACTGACCTCTCCCCCCAGTGATTCTCCCCACTGATCCTTTCACTCATCAGTTCTCTCTTCTTCACAGCCTATCCAGCTCCTTCCTGTTCACCATCTTTCCCGCTCATTACTCTCTTACACTTTTTATGTGGGAACTTGTGTTCTCCCTCATGAAAGATTTCAGAGTCAGAGGGTTTATTTGATAAGATGGGAGAGTGAAAAATGGGAAATATGCAAACCTCCTTCCCCACCCCTATTAAGTCTGTGAAGTGAAGGACCATGGAAGGCTCTTCTGCCCTTGAGCCAATTGAGACTGTTAGGTGACCAATTAACTCAATGGTATTGACCCCAGCTGCAGGGTAGATGCCATTACCATCAAACACTTCCAGGATAAGGACAGAGCAGAGTTAAATTCAGAGTAAAGCAAACCTTGTGTGTTTGCTAGAAAGGGCAGGAGAGTGGAAATATTCAAAGCCCCTCATGCATGATTGAGAAAGCTGTGTTGGAAATCGAGGTCCCTTTAAAAGTGAAATTTTGTAGTGTTTTCTTTGCAGCATGAGAACGCCTGTAATGGCAGCTAAGGCAGTTACTTACCTTTCCAAACACAAAAAAAAATTCTTTAACAGAAACAAATGTTAACTTAAAGGTAATGCAATAGTTCAAGAAGGTAGTTCATCAAAACCTTCTCAAAAAAAACTAGGCCTGGCCCAGCCAGAGATGCCCACATCTCAAGAATGAATTTCAAAAAGTGGTTATGAAGGCTATCAGGCTGCTAACCAGGGGAAAAAATAACAATTTACTCTTAGGGAACACGAAAACTGACCTTATGATGGAGGTGGCCAAGGTGTGACAATAGTTATTCTGATATCAGAGTAGCTGTCCCATGCTCATTGGGTAAAAATGATTCAGAGAAATGGATGGCACAGCCCCCAAAACAGGGTATATCAACTGGTGCTCACAGTCATAGGGCAGCCCTAACCAGACAATTGTCTTCTTCAGAGGGAAGATGGGCCAGAAGAGATTGAGGGAAGTCTCTGGGACTCTGATAAATGTCATTTGAAGTCTGCATCTGAGCCTCCTTGACAAACCGTGCAATTGCTCAAGCTCTCTTTAGAGAAATACTTTAGGAAATCTTAAAGCTGAGCATCAAACGGAGACCGAACATTTTAAATTAAGCTTGTGTTTAAGTCTAATGACAAAAATAGAATGCTAAATGTGGTAGTGACCCTGCAACTATCTGCAGAAGTGTCAAAACTAGAGGTTCTTTCTGCTGCCAAGAGAGCTGTTATGGGAGAAATTATTTCACAATCAAAGACTGGTAACTCCACTTTGAACAAATAGCATTTTTGAATGAAAAATTTTTGATTTTGAATGCACACAACAAGACCAAGATTTGGAAAACAAAGCCTCAAGGACTGAAAATGAACAGTCTCTAACGGAAAACAAATATTTTCAGCAGCTATTCTATAAAATAACAAAAGTTAAAGATGACTTCCAAATTTCACACACCGACACAAGTTAACTCTTAGCAGAAGTTTGGGTAAACTGTATAGAGGCCCTCTTGTGATGTAGAGGTAGTGTCCCTACCTCTGGACCGGAAGAGCTCAAGTCCCATCTGCTCCAGAGGTAGGCAAATAACATCTCTGAACAGGTTGATTAGAAAAAGAAGACAAACTATAAAGTAACAGAATGTGAATGAACACAACAGCTTCCAGAACTGGAATAATTATTATCGGTGATTAAAGGAAAAACAGGGACTTGCAATGGATAAAGAAAAGCTTAACAAAAGTTTCCACAAGTTCTGTACAGAGTCACCCATTCCTCTTGAGAAACTGGCAGTAAAAAGTTGCTCTGATGGTGGGAAAAGACTCTCTTGTACTGAAATATTCAAAGCTCAAGCATCAATGTGAATCATCAGCTTGGGAAAAATTTCTGCCAATGCCAACAAGTGATAAAGTTACTTATGCACAAAAAGCTCCTGAAGGAAGGAAAGAAAGATCTCAGTTTAAATTGGCTGACTATTTTGGAGAAGCAAGCCTTTATTAATCATACAGATCAACTCCAGAATGATTATGACCTTTTGGAGAAGGAAGGCAAAAAAATTGTGAAAGAAAATGTAAACATTAAGCCAAATGAAACTCTCAGAGGTGATTTAGGAATGTAGGGAAATGACAGATATTAAACGTCACGCTTTGATTCAATTACTCATCTAACCTATAGATCAGAGACCAGCAGAGCAGCTCCCTCGACATTTCTGATCTGATATAGGCATTCTAAAAGGTTTACTTTCATCAGACACAGTTGAAGACAATTTCTTTGGATCTTTCGTTCTTGTCATTCCAGGAATATTGCCCCCCACAGAGGATCAGCCTCAGGTTAAAATGTGTGCCATAGTCTCACTACCTGAGGAACAAGAAATTCTTGCAGTGGATCCACTGCAAGATCCACTTGCATCTACTCCGTTCCATTCTCAGGCTCATGAGGATGGGGAATCAGGACCATTGTCTTTACGTATTGTTTATTATCAGAGTTTGCAACCCTAATCTGCTGAAGATTTTCCCTTCCAAGGAGATCCACATCAAGTTCATCTATCTGACCCACCCTCAAAAAGAGTTAAGAATATTGTTGGAGATTGATGCTTCTGCTGCAAGATATTTTGAAGAGACCAAATATTGGATGGAAGCTGTGAATAGCTCATGAATTTAACAGTTTACAAGAAGACCAAACATGGAGGGAGGTGTGGCATAATGGGCTTACAGGACCTCTTGCCTAATAGTAGCTACTGAGCAAGTACATAAGGAGAACAAGTCATGATGATGTCAGAACAAGACAGAACTAGGACCTGTGTGTATATCTCAGAAAGGCTCTCTCCTACCCTCTCTCAAAGTAATATTATGTTTAGCAAAGCACGTTAACATTCACTTACCTGTGTGCGGACCTGACCTTACTTTCCACCTCAACCCTTCCACTCACTGCCTCTCTCCCTTTCACTGCTTCTCCCACTCACAACCTCTCTCCTGTTCCCCAATCTTCCTGCTCACCACCTCTCTAACACTCAGCACCTCTCTCCCACTCACCAGCCTTCCTGCTCACTGTGGCACCTGCTTGCTGTCTTCCTATCTAACCTTCACACCAACACCTTCCTCGCTCCTCCACCCACTTGCACACTCTCACCATACCTCCCTTGGGAGAGAGAAGCCACAAGATAGAGGAAGCAGAAGAGGAAGCAGCAAGTGGGGAGGAAGGTGCCGAATGGGAGAGAGGGTCATGAGTACGAAGGCCAGGGAACAGTAGGAGTGACAAATGAGAGGTAAATACAAGAGATCTTAAGTTACTAAAAGTTAACAAGTTATTAAACACATTAATAATTGCATGTTTGGAAAAATGTGTCCAGTTTTACAAATGTGTTTAACTCGTATTGTCATTTTCTGTGCTTATGTACCAAGACACTTTTCTGACACAATCAATCTGTAACTACTTTTAAATTATACTTGTGGCCTGATTAAAATTTTCCTGTATCCTAATTGGCCCTCTTTATTTTTCTAATGAGTGCCACCAATCTAAAATGTTAATCAAAGTTCATGCAGATCATGTGAAGCCTGTTGGTATTAATGGTTTGCTTAGTGCAGTAGATCAATGCATTTTCATCTGAACTATAAAAAACAAAAGGCACACATTTTGAATTGACACCCACATGAAGTTTTGCCAACTGGAAACTAATGATATAAACTGAAGCTTTTTAAGTCACTTGCTAATGACTGTATTCCTTTGCATTCTTAATTAACCTCAACAAACTGTAAAACAACATTGAAATAGGATCTAACAAAAATGCATTAAGCTATGTATATTACATCTAATGACTGCTTCTTCAGCTGAACCTCAAATGTTATCCGTACACAAAGAACACCATCACCATTAACATGATTAGTAATCCAGAGATCCCGGCTAATGTTCTGAGGACATGGGTTCAAATCCAACTATGGCACCTGGTAGAATTTAAATACAATTAAATATGAAATTAGAAGCAAGTCCCAGAATACTGGATTGTGAAACCATTGTCAATTGTTATTACAATCCATCCGGTTTACTGAGGTCCTTTGAGGAAAGAAATGTACTGATCTTACCTGGTCTGGCTTACAATTCCAGCAATGTGATTGACTATTTGTAGGAACTAACAGGAGGGAAAAAACTAGTTACAGTCATCGAGTCATAAAGACATTCAGCACAGAAACATACTCTTCAGTCCAACTCATCCATGCCAACCAGATATCCTAAATTAATCTAGTTCCATTTGCCAGCATTTGGCCCATATCCCTCTAAACTCTTCCTATTCATATAGCCATCCAGATGCCTTTTAAATGTTGTAAATGTACCAGCCTCCATTACTTCCTCCGGCAGCTCATTCCATACATACACCACCCTCTGTGTGAAAAAGTTATCCCTTAAGTCCCTTTTAACTCTTTTCCCTCTCACCTTAAACCTATGCCCTCTAGTCTTGGACTCCTCTACCCTGGGGAAAAGACCGTGTCTATTCACCCTACCCATGCCCCTCGGGATTTTATAAACCTCTATAAGATCACCCCCTCAGCCTCCAATGCTCCAGAGAAACCAGCCCCAGCCTATTCAGCCTCTCCCTATAGCTCAAACCCTCCAGTCCTGCAAAATCTTTGTAAATCTTTTCTGAAGCCTTTCAAGTTGACCTTGTCTTCACCAGTCAACCTATAACAGATGTGTCTGTCCACAACAATATCAGGTAGGAGAAACTCTAAGCTGTGGGTCTTTCTAAACTGTGTGGCTGCATGTGCATGCAGCTAATCCAGTGTTTCAGGTTTTGGAATCGGTACGCCCATTATGGCATAAGCTTCCTGTTTCAAAAGTTGCAACCACACATGGACCTTAGAGGCCCACACAGCCACTGAGGAAATTAGAGGGAACACTGGTTAGTGGTAACAATCAGAAAGACACTGTGAAGACAAAGTTCCAACTTCACATTGAGGATACCCTCCATCCTCAAGTGTGGCACTATGACCATTCCCAAAGGGACAGGCTTCACATAAAACTGGCAACTTAAAACTGAGAATCCATGAGACAATGTGGACCGTCAGCAGCAGTGGAATTCTATTCAACCATAACCTGTAACCTCATGACCCAGAATATCCCCCACTCTACCATTGCTATCAAGCCAGAGGGTCAACACTTGTTCAATGAAGAATGCAAGGGGGCATGTCAGGAGCAGCAACAGGTGTACCTAAAACTGAGGTGTCAACCCTATTGAAGCTGCACACAGGACTACTCACTTGCCAAGTACCATAAGCAACTTGCAGTCAAAAGGTCTAAGCAGTGATACAATCAAGAGATCAGATCTAAGCTCTGTAGACTTGCCACACTCAGTCATGAATAGTGATGGACAATTAAACAACTCACTGAAGGAGGAAACTCAACAAAGTATCCCCATCTACATTGATGGAAATGTGTAACAGCGCAAAAGGTAAGGCTGAAGCATTTGCAACAATCTTTAGCTGGAAGTGCAAAGTGGATGATCCAACTTGGCCTATCCAGAGGTCCCCACTACCTCATGGCCTGGCATATCCCCCACTCAATCATTACCATCAAGCCAGAGGCTCAACCCTGGTTCAATGGAAAGTGCAGGAGGGCATGTCAGGAGCAGCACCAGGCATACCTAAGAATGAGATGTCAACCTGGTGAAGCCACAAGCAGGACTAGTTACACACCAAACAGCATAAGCAGCAAGTGATAGACAGATCTAAGCTCTGTAGTCCTGCCACATCTGGTCATGAAATGCAACAAGATCTGGAAAACATCCAGGTTTGCGCTGACAAGTGGCAAGTAACATTCTTGCTACACAAATGCCAGGCTATGAAAATTGCCAGCAAGAGACAATCTAACCACCACCCCTTGGCATTCAATGGTGTTACCATCACTGAATACCCCACCTATCAACATCCTGGTAGTCATCATTGATCAGAAACTTAACTGGACTCACTACATAAATGCGGTGGCCACAAGAGCAGGTCAGAGGCTAGAAATACTGCAGTGAGTAACTCACCTCCTGACTTCTCGACGCCTGTCCACCGTCATCAAGGTGCAAATCAGGAGTGTGATGTAATGCTCCCATATTTCTGGATGAGTGCAGCCCCAAATACACTCAAGAAGCTTGACACTATCCAGGACAAAGCAGCCCGCTTGATTGGCACTACATCCACAGGCATCCACTCCCTCCACCAATGACGCTTAGTAGCAGCAGTGTGTACTATCGACAAGATGCACTGCAGAAATTCACCAAAGATCCTCAGACAGAACCTTCCAAGCCCACAACCACTTCCATCTAGAAGGACAAGCAGAGCAGATAGATGGGAACACAATCACCTTCAAGTTCCCCTCCAAGACACTTACCATCCTGACTTGGAAATATATTCCCATTCCTTTACTGTCGCTGGGTCAAAACCCTGGAATTCCCTCCCAAATGGCATAGTGGGTCAACCCACAGTTGGTGGACTGCAGCCGTTCAAGAAGGCAGCTCACCACCACCTTTCTCAAGGTCATCTAGGGATGGGCAATAAATGCTGGCCAGCCAGCAACACCCACATCCCACAAAAATGAATAAATACAAAAAAAAGATGCCAGTCTTTACCGGATTTTATTCACTCCAGTGAGTTGTAGAAATGATTTAGGACACAGTTGAGACCAAAGTCAATGGACTCTGACAACATTCCAGTAATAATACTGAAGACTGCCTCCAGAACTAGCCACATCTGTAATCAAGTTGTTCCAATATATTTATAGCTTTGGCACTGCAATCATGCAACTTGACAAGCTACCAGGAGATTTAAGTGCAGGTTGTGAATATAAGGAGAGTCAGCTTTAATCAGTCTAAGACAACAAAGTCCCAAAGATTTCTAGCTTTTACATAAAGCATCAATTCAAACCAGGTGTTCACCAGATAATGGAGAATAAATGCTGACCCAGTCAGTGACACACTCATGCCACGAAAGAATAAATAAAATACATAAGTCGTTTCAGCGGCAGGAGTCCGGAAGGAGGCGAAAGGGCAGCCTGGGAAGATGAGCTTCTCCTTTAAAAACTTACCTCATGAATAGGCGGAGTGCGTGTCAAGCAGGAGTAGACACGGGATGGTTGAGTAAGTGAAGTAATATATTTGGGCGGTTGCTTTACCCGAAACACTACTAAAGTAGTGTCTCCCACCCATCCTCCTCCTCTAACCAAAAAGGTTCTGAGCGCCGATTTGGTAAGTTACTAGTGTTTTTTTTCCAATAGTCTTTTTTAGAATTCAGAACAATGGGAATGGATGTTAGGGCAGTTGCCTGCTCCTCCTGTAGGATGTGGGAGGTCAGGGTCACCACTAGTGTCCCTGCTGACTTCATCTGCGGGAAGTGCACCCAACTCCAGCTCCTTGGAAACAGCGTTAGGGAACTGGAGCTGGAGCTGGATGAACTTCAGATCATTCGGGTGGCTGAGGGGGTGATTGAGAGGAATTACAGGGAGGTAGTCACACCTCAGGTACAAGAAAAAAGTAGATGGGTGACAGTCAGGGGACGGAAAGGGAACAGGCAGACAGTGCGGGGATCCCCTGCGGCCGTTCCCCTCAATAACAGGTATACCGTTTTGGATTCTGTTGAGGGGGACGACTTACCAGGGGTAAGCCATGAGGTATGGGTCTCTGGCGCAGAGTCTGTCCCTGTTGCTCAGAAGGGAAGGGGGAAGAGGAGGAGAGCATTAGTCATTGGGGACTCCATAGTTAGGGGGACAGATAGGAGATTCTGCGGGAGCGAGAGAGACTCACGGTTGGTGTGTTGCCTTCCAGGTGCCAGGGTCCGTGATGTCTCAGATCGTGTCTTTGGGGTCCTGAAGGGAGAGGGTGACCAGCCCCAAGTCGTGGTCCACGTAGGTACCAATGACATAGGCAGAAAGAGGGATAGGGATATAAGGCAGGATTTCAGGGAGCTAGGGTGGAAGCTGAAAGCTAGAACAATCACAGTTGTTATCTCTGGTTTGTTACCCGTGCCACGTGATAGCGAGGCAAAGAACAGGGAGAGATATCAGCTGAACACGTGGCTGCAGGGATGGTGCAGGAGGGAGGGTTTCAGGGAGATGGATAACTGGGGCTCATTGTGGGGAAGGTGGGACCTCTACAAACTGGACGGTCTTCACTTGAACCAGAGGGGTACTAATATCCTGGGTGGGAAATTTGCGAGTGCTATTCGGGTGGATTTAATCTAGCTCAGCAGGGGCATGGGAACCTGTGCTGTAGTTCCAGTACAGAGGAGGATGAGAGTAGGGAGGACATGGACAGGATTTCACTGTCACAGGAGTGTGCTGGCAGACAGCAAGCTGGTTTGAAGTGTGTCTACTTCAACGCCAGGAGTATCCGGAATAAGGTAGGTGAGCTTGCAGCATGGATAGGTACCTGGGACTTCGATGTTGTGGCCATTTCGGAGACATGGATAGAGCGGGGTCAGGAATGGATGTTGCAGGTTCCAGGGTTTAGATCTTTCATAAAGATCAGGGAAGGTGGTAAAAGAGGGGGAGGTGTAGCTTTGTTAGTCAAGGACAGTATAACGGTGGCTGAAAGAACTTTTGACAAGGACTTGTCTACTGAGGTGGTATGGGCTGAGGTCAGAAACAGGAGAGGAGAGGTCGCACTGCTGGGAGTTTTTTATAGGCGTCCACAAAGTTCCAGGGATGTGGAGGAGAGGATCGGCAAAACGATTCTGGGCAGGAGTGAAAGGAACAGGGTGGTCATTATGGGAGATTTTAACTTCCCCAACATTGACTGGAAATGCTATGACTCTAGTATGTCAGATGGATCGGTTTTTGTCCAATGTGTGCAGGAGGGTTTCCTGACACAGTATGTCGAAGGGCCGACAAGAGGGGAGGCCACACTGGATCTGGTACTTGGTAATGAACCAGGCCAGGTGTTTGATTTGGTGGTAGGTGAGCACTTTGGAGAGAGTGACCATAATTCGGTTACGTTTAGTTTAGCGATGGAAAGGGATAGGAATGTGCCTCTGGGCAAGAGTTATAAATGGGGGGAAAGGCAATTATAATGCGATTAGGCAAGACTTAAGAGGGATAGAATGGGGTAGCAAAATGCAGGGGATTGGGACAATCGAAACGTGGAGCTGGTTTAAGGAACAGATATTGCGTGTCCTTGATAGGTATGTCCCTGTCAGGCAGGGAGGAAGTGATAAGGTAAGGAAACCTCGGTTGAAAAAAGAAATTGTATCTCTTGGTAAGCGGAAGAGGGAGGCTTATGTGATATTGAGACGAGATGGTTCAGATCAGGCGATGGAGAGTTACAGATTACCGAGGAAGGATTTAAAGAGAGAGTTAAGAAGGGCAAGGAGGGGACATGAGCAGTCATTAGCAGGTAGAATAAAGGAGAACCCTAAAGCTTTCTATAGGTATGTGGGGAATAAAAGGATGACTAGGGTAAGAATAGGGCCAGTCAAAGCCAGAGTGGGAAGTTGTGTGTGGACCTTGTGGAGATCAGAGAGGTGCTAAACAAATATTTCTCATCTGTTTTCACTCGGGAAAAGGAGAATATTGTAGAGGAGAATACTGAGATACAGGCTATTAGACTTGAAAGGATTGAGGTTAGTAAGGAGGAGGTGTTATCAATCATAGAAGATGTGAAGGTAGATAAATCCCCTGGGCCCGATGGGATTTTTCCGAGGATTCTCTGGGAAGCTAGGGAGGAGATGGCGGAGCCTTTGGCCTTGATCTTTGAGTCGTCATTGGCTACAGGTTTAGTACTAGATGTCTGGAGGATTGCAAATGTTGTGCCCTTGTTCAAGAAGGGCAGTAGAGATGACCCAGGTAATTATAGACCAGTGAGCCTTACATCTGTTGTAGGAAAAGTTTTGGAAAGGATTATAAGAGATAGGATTTATAATCATCTAGCAAGCAACAATTTGATTGGAGATAGTCAACATGGATTCGTCAAGGGCAGGTCGTGTCTCACAAACCTCATTGAGTTTTTTGACAAGGTGCCCAAGCATGTGGATGGGGGTAGGGCAGTTGATGTGGTGTACATGGACTTCAGTAAAGCCTTTGATAAGGTTCCTCATGGTAGGCTATTGGAGAAAATGCGGAGGCATGGGATTGAGGGAGATTTAGCAGTTTGGATTAGAAACTGGCTTTCTGAAAGAAGGCAAAAGAGTGGTGGTTGATGGAAAATATTCAGCCTGGAGTCTGGTTCCTAGTGGTGTGCCACAAGGATCTGTTTTGGCACCACTGCTGTTTGTCAGTTTTATAAATGACTTGGACGCAGACATAGGTGGATGGGTTAGTAAGTTTGCAGATGACACTAAAGTCGGTGGAGTGGTGGACAGTGTGGAAGAATGTTGCAGGTTGCAGGGAGACTTGGATAAACTGCAGAATTGGTCTGAAAGTTGGCAAATGGAGTTCAATGCAGATAAATGTGAGGTGATGCACTTTGGAAGAATAATAGGAAGGCAGAATACTGGGTCAATGGAAAGATTCTTGGTAGTGTGGATGTGCAGAGGGATCTTGGTGTCCAGGTACATAGATCCCTGAAAGTTGCCACCCAGGTTGATAGTGCTGTTAAGAAGGCATACGGTGTGTTAGGTTTCATTGGTAGAGGGATTGAGTTCCGGAGCCATGATGTCATGTTGCAACTGTACAAAAAGCTAGTGCGGCCTCACTTGGAATAGTGCGTACAGTTCTGGTCGCTCCATTACAGGAAGGATGTGGAAGAATTGGAAAAGGTGCAGAGGAGATTTACCAGGATGTTGCCTGGTCTGGAGAGAAGGTCTTATGAGGAAAGGCAGAGGGACTTGGGTCTGTTCTCATTGGAGAGAAGAAGGTTAAGAGGGGATTTAATAGAGACATACAAGATGATCAGAGGATTAGATAGGGTGGACAGTGAGAGTCTTTTTCCTAGGATGATGACGTCGGCTAGTACGAGGGGGCATAGCTGCAAATTGAGGGGTGATAGATTTAAGACAGATGTCAGAGGCAGGTTCTTTACTCAGAGAGTGGTCAGGGCGTGGAATGCCCTGCCTGCCAATGTAGTTAACTCAGCCACATTAGGGGCATTTAAACAGTCCTTGGATAAGCATATGGATGATGATGGGATAGTGTGGGGGGTGGGCTTAGATTAGTTCACAGATCGGCGCAGCATCGAGGGCTGAAGGGCCTGTTCTGCGCTGTATTGTTCTATAAGGCCTTAACAGATCAAGTAAACAAGAATAAGAGGCTTTTAGATGCTCATAAATTAGATATGCAGACATTTCTAATGTACCTTTATCTTTTAGAGATGTTCCTGATAAATTTAACTTCTTGCTTATGTAAAGATCAGTTAATTGCCCTGATCCTGTTCACATTTTCGCTCTTCATATGTCCATTAAGCGTGCTGGCTGGGTGTCGTGAATGGTGAATCACCTTGAACCACAGTCACTGATCTTTAGAAAGTAAAAACCTGGAAAAACTCAGCAAGTTAGGTGTCATCTGTGGAACCAAATAGAGTTAATATTTCAGTTCAATGTTCTTTCACCAAAACTGAAGGTAGGTGACAGCTGATCTATTCTGACAAAAGGCAGTTGTCCTGAAACATTGATTTTGATTCTCTCCTCAGATGCTACATGACCTGCTCAGATATTCCAGTTCATTTCTTCTCATTTCCAGCATTCATACTATTCTGTCTTCCAATTGCTTGTGAGTTACCAACAATCCTGCTGCAGTGCAACTCTTACCAGGTCTGAAATGCTTTCACTATTCACTGGCATATTGGTGCTCGTTGAGGAATACCAGAAGTCTTCCCTCTGAAAAGTTTGTAAATCTTCAGCTGAACATGTACAAGATATTAGATTTCACCTGAAAGATTGTGTGCAGTTCTGGGCACCATGTGTTAAAATGCAAGTAAACATGCTGGAGAGATTGTGGAACAGGTTTACAGGAATGGTTCCAAGGATGACCAACTTCAATTATGAAGATACTTTGAAGAAGTAGGGACTGTTTTCCTTTGAGAGGAGAACGTTCAGAGGAGATTTGATTGAAGCTTTCAAAATCAGTGCAGACAGAGAAAATATGTTCTGATTCGTAAGAGGATCGATGATGAGAGGGCACAGATTCAAACTGCTTGAGGAATTTTGTTTTTCTGAAATGCACTTCCTAGGGATGTGTAGTGGATGCAGGTTCAATCAAGGCATTCAAGAGGGCATGAGATGATTATTTAAATAGAAAAAATGTGCAGGGATATGGGTGCAAGATGAGAGAATGTCACTAAGTCTTGATGCTCAGTGAAAGAAGCAGGGCAAATATGTTGGGCTGAATGACCTTCTTCTGCACTGCAAGAATTCTGTGACGGTGTGAAATTTGTATGGGCATGCCAGCTCAAAAAGCTGTATGAGCCACTGCTGACTTGTAATGTAGGAGGCTGCATAGACTTCCAAAGCTGCATCACATTGGCATGGGCCGCAGAAGTATGGGCTGGCAGGCTGAAAGATCACAGCAATTGACTCCCGAATTGGTAATGACTAGAGTACAAATTCCATCACCATGAGAATGGGCAGCAGGACCTTGCATCGTGAGCATACCACCAGTCCTTCAGAGAGGTGATTTAGCAATTCTTGTAATCTGCTGGAGCATATCTCTGAGTGAAAACCTGCACGTCTCTTCAAGGGCTGAAACCTGTAGAAGGCTATCTGTGGTCTAAGCCCGCATTGTATCAAACTAGACTTGCATGGCCACAATCACTCAGATTCTGGAGCCTTCTGCTTGGGCTGAGACATTAACCATCAAATATTATGTCACAGGTGAACTCACGGCAGCAGTCAAGATCTCTATGTTTCTTGGCAGTGACAACACGCTCTGTCTGACAAAGGACTAAGCATCTCGATGTGTGAGCTCTCATGTACTCCGCCCATCCAGTTACTCATCTCAGTGCACTGTGACAGAAACTGTCTGCAGTTGGTGAGACAACACATGAACTAGCCTTTACCCTGACGTAGATGCAGCAAACTCTTGCCAACTAACTGACCATATTCTGATCCCGGCTCTGGACCACCTCATAGGTAAGTGCGGTGTCGGTATCAAAGCTGGTAACTGATAGTCTTAGATTACGTGATGACGTTTCTTTAATAGAGATATGCTATTGCTCTTGCCCCTCATGATGAGACTACACTGGCTATTCAGATAGCAACTACTGGGTATCTGAAAGCAGAACTGCAGATAGGGAGGATTGGTGTGAACAAAAATAGGGGATTAGCAACTGAAAAGCAACTCACTGGAGAAGAAAATGAATAACCCCAAAGCAGATACAGGCTGCATCGTGAGCCAATGGTCTCTGGGATGGTTTTATTTCAGCTGTGAGCAAACAGGCTTTGCCTTTTGTGCTTCATTTGGTTCATCTCTGAACTTAGGTATTCATGATTTTAGTGTTTTTGCTGCAACGTCTTCATACACAGAGGAAAAGAAAATAAAAACTGTAACATTTGGAACTGAATGTATTGGACATACCAGAGGTCCATTTGAAACACACAAGATGACCAGTATGTTTCATTCACAAGTTCTACTGACTTTATAATGTGATTATATATCTTGCTTGCTTAAAAGACTTTTACTTAGCAGTTGCCCACCTCAAATGTTTGCAACTATGGACAATTCTTGGCTTCTCACCATTAAAATAGAGGATTTCCATGCAATGTTGATAAAATTGAGGATCCTTGCCTTTGTTGTGACTTCCCTTTAATGATCCCATTGTTCACTTCTTTAATCAATGAATTCTACTTTAATTAATTTATTTATTTAAATCTTACTGAATGATTCCCACTCCACACAGTTTACATGAATGATTCCTGCCTGCAGCCTAAACGAAATGTCCCAAACTTTCTGTCCCCATTTGATCGGGTCTGCTTAGATTTTTAATTTACCCAAATCTATTGCTTTAATTGTTGGTATTACAACGTCCTTAATCTGTGATTAATGTTCAGATGCTCAGATTAATAACACAGAACCAATTATTTTAATGAAGATAATTTCTTAGATACAGAATAGCTTCTAAAACAGATGTTAAGTCAAAAGCTGAACAAGTTACTGTTCTTCTTTATACAGTTGGGAATAATGTTACAGCTCATGAGGGGTTAAAGAAACAATAGATGCTTTTGAGAAGTACTGAAAGCTTTTGACAATTATTTCCACATCAGAATTAATAAAATTCTTGAAAGAGTAAGGTTTATTAGAAGAGTTCATTATTCTGGGGAATCCATCGATGATTTCATTAATGATTCGTATGTATTAGCAGAGAAATGTGACTGTGATGACTTCAAGTCAGAATTCATTAGAGACAAGATGGTTGTAGGAACTGGTAATGAGTTTTTGTTGAATCTATTACAGTCCAGAGAAGACCTGACTTTAGAAAAAGCTGTTCATGTGGTGTATGCGGCAGAAGCCCAGAGCAAAATAGAACAGTCCTAACAGGAGAATGGCACAGGAGACCAATTCTTTAAATACAAAACTACAAACAATGTTTGTGAGAAAACATTGCAAAGAGTAGGATAGGCACCTGAAAGTTTTTGTTAGCACTGTGGAACAAAGAAAGCTAAGAGGCACACGTAGTGCTCTGTGAATCTTTTGTTTGTCACACAATTGGGCACTTCCACTAAATGTGCAGAATTGGCGCACAGTTTCAGAAAAGCCAGGAATCAAGCAGCGATCACACAAAGAGATTAATACTACTAATGAAAAGCCATTGGGAGCAGGAGAAAACATTCTGAACGCTGGGAGTTACAACTACTTTAGTCTCAAATGAGCACTTTGTAATTTGGTATCTTCGGTGAAGTTAGGGGTTCTCGCCTGCTTAGGGGCCAAAGTGTGCCCCACTAGCTTCTTTTCTTATAAGTTTTTTATAGGAAGAAAGAAGGTTCCTTACACAATTAAAGGGCTATTCCTGGTGACTCCTTTTCATTGAGCCTTCAAATTTTAGCAGAGATGGTAGCAAGGCTCTACAGTGGGCACAATTTCTGACACATCTGCCAGGATTGTACTCACACATATTTTATCACAATTCTTAAAGTGCCCTCATATCACACTTGAGGAGTCAAACATTACTGTGACACGGCTGTCTGATGAGTTACTGGAATGTATGACAACTTCTTTAATGGAATAAAAACAGTAAAAAGGGACACAGTTCACAAATGCAGATTGTCCAGGACCATGCAGCTGTACAGTGGACTCATAGTGGGGGTTGTTCATGATATTCAGAGTGAGTTCCAGTCAGCAGCTTAGGGCTTTGAGACTGATTGTCTCTTTGTTTTGCCAACATCTCTCCTCTCATAATCACTTTGTATCGTGTAATCATGAAGAGATTGGTGAAGTACTGACAATGCAATGCAATTACTGACAACGCCTTCCAAAACAAAAGTGAAGGGAAATGCTGTAGGAAGAGTGGGCATTGATGAATTCTTTATTGGTCCTTAACATCAGTAATGAAATATTTCCTGGGAATGTGATGAATCGGGATTGTCTTATGATTGTGAGGGATAGACCCGAAGGGTCAAAATCCGGTAAGTTTTTGCTTTGGTTCATTTATGATAAGACTTGTTGTGAATCCTCAGAGGATCTGAGAGACTTGAATGCATTTTCTTGGCTGACATTTCAGGGCAGTTCTTAGGGAGTAGCAGAAACGTCATCTTTACAATTTAATGTTAAACTGGGTGAAATGTAAAGATTCCATTATTCAAAGGAACAGCAATTTGCCTCACATTTTAACTAGGATTCATATCTCCACTAACTACACAAAAGTAGCATTGTCCAGAAATTCAAAGTTTTTTATTTATTTAATAGATATTTGTTTAACACACTGAAAGCTCACTGATCCAAATATTAGTACAGGAAAAAGAGAGGATCAGTGCCTGATACAGGTGTTAGGATATTTGCTTAAACAAATCAGGGGCCTAATGTCTACTTGAAGCCAGTGTGCAAAATTGAGTTGCTCTGAAAGCAGAGGAATGAGACCTAGATGCGGCTTAAATAGCAATCCTTATTGCTATTAATGACGGTGATAATGAACAATGGTCCCTATTAATAGGCCTCTCATCACTCACTAGCGAGAATCAGTTTTAATGGAACTCTGGCTGAAGTGGTAAAGCACAAAAAGGCAAGGCAAAGCAAGGCAGGTTGCTTTGAGCAACCAGGTAGGCACTAAGTGAGCGAGCACTGAAAGCCCAAGTGAACAACCCTGAGACACAGCCTGGTCCAGTCCATGAGCTAGGTGTCTATTCTGGTGGCTATGTATTCTTACTGGAGCATTCCAAATTGGAACTAAGAAGTGTAGTTTCTCCTCCTGGCTTCACTGTCTTCCTCAAGAGCTTTGCAAATTCATGACCAGGTTACCTCCTAATGACTACATACCCCACAACCATAACCCTTCCAGTTCTCCCCTCTGCTAGTAGCCCTCCTTTTGAGTCGCCTTCCCTCCTGAAAGGCAGAAGCTTGCACAGTATTCTGGCCATTTTTTTCATCATCAGCAGAATAACAAGAGGCGTCTCAGAGCTATCTTTCACAGCAACCCTGGGTCTACACCCAGTGAGTTCTTTTGCTAACATCTCAAACTTTGGCAACATGTATAATTTCTGGCACATCATTTGCAGTTTGTGAGGCTTTGTTGTAAACAAATTGCCTGTGTAGATTACAACACAAACAAAACTTCAACAGTAGATAATTGGCTGCGAATTGTCCAGGGGATTTGAATGATGATCGATAAATGCAATTTCTCACTTTCTTTCATAACAAAAGAAGGAATATTCCATATGAGGATGCAGCTGTCAGAGCAGGATATGTTCTCTACCAGAACAGTAACATAGGGTAACACCGGCAGAAACCTACTTTAATAACCATTTTCAAGGCGTGTGAGCTGTGACCTCCAAGCAGTTGGCATTTCATTTAAAAAAACTGAAAGAACTGTGGATGCTGTAAATCAGAAACAAAAACAGAAATTGCTGGAAAAACCTCAGCAGGTCTGGCAGCATCTATGGAGAGAAATGAGAGGTAATGTTTCAGGTCAAGTGGCCTTCAGAACTCATTTCATCGTACTGCAAACACATTTCATTTACCCACCCCTTCACCCCGTGCCATTGATTTTATGAGTGGTCCCCTCCCAGACAAAAAATGACAAAGCCTCTAATAATGACTTCCTTTGCAACCAGCAGCCTCTTCCCAGGCACAGAACAACATGGCCATAGTACAAAATTTGACAGAATTATGTCAGAAGTCAAGTAAGGCCTTTCGCTATGTCAGGAGCACATCTTGCAATTGTGCTCTGGACAGTAAAACTGATTCTCACCAGTGAGTGATGAGAGGCCTATTAATGGGGACCATTGTTCATTATCACCCTCATTAATAGGCTGTTTCCCTTCTACCATCTGCTATGTAGAAACTAGGTGTCAAGAGTACCCAAGACAAAAGTCTGAGTGGGTACCTGGTGATTCCACCATCCTCGCCAATTTCTCATGCGGATCTCCATCTTCACAGACAGCATCGACATCAACGCTGGCATTCAATACACACTGGCCTCTCCTGACTATCATCACACATCTCTGACCCACATTGAAGTACTGCAGCAATTTGGAATGCTCCAGTAAGGATACATAGCCCCCAGGAATAGACACCTAGCTCATGGACTGGACCAGGCTGTGTCTCAGGGTTGTTCACTTGGGCTTTCAGTGCTCGCTCACTTAGTGCCTACCTGGTTGCTCAAAGCAACCTGCCTTGCTTTGCCTTGCCTTTTTGTGCTTTACCCCTTCAGCCAGAGATTAAGGCCTCACAGTACTTGTGTATTGCTTTGCAGGTTAGTGCAGATACAAAGTCAGGTTGCTGGTCAGTCTTGTTCAATAGTGACCAGTCTAGGGAACAGAAATCATTAACACAGTGCAATGCCAATCTTATACTGGCACTATGAGCCAGGCAATGTACCTGGCAAACACTAAATAAAAACCAAAAGAACTGTGGATGCTGTAAATCAGGAACAAAAACAAAGTTGCTGGAAAAGCTCAGCAGGTCTGGCAGCATCTGTGAAGGAGAAAACAGAGCTAACATTTCGGGTCCGTTCTGAGGAAGGGTCACCGGACCCAAAATGTGAACTCTGTTTTCTCCTTCACAGATGCACCCAGACCTGCTGAGCTTTTCCAGCAACTTTGTTTTTGTACTTGGAAAGCACGTTGCACATCTAAGGGAGTGGTCCTCAGTGAGTTCCAGCAAGACATCTGTCAATCATGGGGTCCCAGCACAGAATGTCAAGAGCAGCCTCTGATATCAGTTCAAGGAGTTGCATACAGTCAGTCTTCTGCTAAGGGTGGTCAGAGTCAAAATCGTCACCTTATTTGGATGAGCAGCCAAATATTAGGAAACCCAGCAACTCTCTTGGCTCTTTCTGCCCCATTGTGAACAGTTCTCTCCTTGTATTAGTGAAAGACAGGGATTGAGTGAGAAAACCGTGCCTGGCACAGCTGTTATTTCTAGTGCAGGTGGGGGAAAAGAGGAAAAGTGTCCTGAGGGAGTGGGTAGGAGGCACAGAGACCAAGCAGAATGAATAATATGAAGGGATTGGGTGGGGTAAGTGTGAACGATGGAAGACATATAGTGAGGGTGGTAGAACATGAGCCTTGTAGTGTTGGGCTTAAAAACATCTCCAAATTGGACCACTAAGAGTTGATCATTATGAGTTAATTGCTCATGGCAATGATCAGTTGAAGCTAGGTGGGAAAATACATTAAAATAGGTATGGCTTAAAATAAAAATGCCTGTTTTGACTGGGAGGTAACTGCATAAACCTGTTTGGCAATGGGAATCCTTCTTTTATGTAGTGAATATGGAGTCACCTGGAGATGTTTTTCAATTTGTTTTCTGCACAATGGAACATCTGGATAAGTACTGAAAGTAATACAAAATGGAGATTCAGCACATAATCCGAGATTCAGGGAAGTATTAATATTGGAGACATTTTCCCTGCCATCGGACTTTTCACCATTGGGCTAGGGTTTGT
Organism: Ginglymostoma cirratum; assembly: GCA_024137785.1. Taxonomy (NCBI): domain Eukaryota; kingdom Metazoa; phylum Chordata; class Chondrichthyes; order Orectolobiformes; family Ginglymostomatidae; genus Ginglymostoma; species Ginglymostoma cirratum. The sequence continues at coordinate 4,467,657 of JAHRHZ010000074.1, read as the reverse complement.
GAGACCAGAATCTGAGATAGAGTTCTGAGCGCCAGTATCGCCAAAGTCCCCGATGGATAGAAAGCATAGAAAGCAGTGTGAGATTCATTTGATTCTGTATATAAATGTATATTATGTAGTTTACACAAGTAGATTCACTCATTATTTTTCATATGACTCCAATATATATTAATTAGATTCAGCTAACAAATTTGCTTCAATAAAAGTGCGCATGTGTTCTTGTACTAATTTTGATCAGACCTCAAAGAACCCGTCAGGGTTGGGTACAGCAGAAAAGATGCGGCACTTAGCCTGACACGGTGGAAGACATCTTTGACCTCCTTACTACAGTGGCTAGGCATTCCTCCAGATGACTGACACCAGTCTAACCCAAGTGGCAACTTCAGATCAGGCTGGCAGGATCTGATGTGTTGTGCTCCTGTGCTGATGCAGGGGAAAGAACGCAGCTCTCCTCTGCACCATTTTGACCACCAGGGCCTCCAGTCTTTGTCCTCAAAGCGGAACATGAATTGTCCCTTATCTGAAATGACTCAGGCCAATCTTATGAACTGTGCAGGGCAGCTCTTGACTAACTGTGCTTGATCAGGTGTACAATGGAGTGTTTAAAGATGGCACCGGTACGATGGAATCCAGAGAGCCCAGGCAGTGGCGGGTACTTCCAGCACTGGTGAGAGAATCAGACTAGAATTGGACAAGAGGGGCACCATTTGGGCGTGCTAAGTAATTAATGAGGTTAGTTTGTGGCGATAATACAAGCAAACCTAGTGGGCCTCACAGAGAGAAAACTTTAATGAAACTTGAGAACAATGACCCTTTGGTCAAATGGTAAGCCTTGCCATTTAGGATCTTCTTTTCTGAAAATTTGCACTCTCTAGACTTACCCGCAGCAAAAAGTAGTAAACTGTAGGTTAAAAATTGTCTTACAAAACATGTGGTGCATCTTTGAGGGGCATTCATTTTTATCCTCTTGTCCCTGACTTAATGGCCTTTTTGACCCCCTCAGTCCTGGGATTTGACTCAATTAATTCTAGGACCCTATCTGATTCATATAAGAGGGACATTTGAAACCTCCAGAAGACTCAGATCACTTGCCCATAGTATGGAATGTCACAGCAGAATACTAGGTGCATAGTCACATGTGCAAATCTGTTCTTTGCATGTTTCTGGAAGGAACATCTAAGTGGATCACAAGATGGGGTGCTAGGCAGATTCCTCTGCACCAAACACATCTTGCTCATACTTATGCTTATCCATACACTTATGCATACTGATTCAGGCATACCTATTGTGAATGAATACATTTGTATTCACAAGCTCCATTTTACTAGGAGGGATTGACTAATTAATGCTATATGCCAGCATCTACCCTGCAGCAAATATCATTTACAAGGATAGTGGCGTGTGGCAGTGAGTGGCATCAGTGAATCTATCTGAGAGGTGTCTGGGGAAATCTGCAATATAAATCAATATGCTGTGCACTGATGTGTGAAGCAAGTTACTGATGCATTGTTTATGAGGGCAGACTCACTCATCAGTTTCCCACAGAAAACTAGCAGCAGAATCACAGGGTGCAGTCAATTTTGATTTCCTAAACACTGTCTGTAGTCATAGTTTAGTTATTTTGGAATGATCCCATATGTTAGATTAAAGAAAACCAAAGATATGACTACTAGACAACCAAGGGTAACTGTCTTAGTCTTGAGTCAGGACACAGTTTCCACAGCCACATCACAGGTTAAAATGAATATAATAAGGAGACCCAGGAAACCACTGGGATAAATGTTTATGGTACTATATGCATCTTGAAACTATACCTTAGATGCTTGGACAAATACACTGGTATATTTCAACACAGGGTTCACAAGATTATCAGAGTTGTCACAACCTTTTCATCAAGAGACACTACTCCACAAAGCAATCGGAAAAGTGGGGCCCGTTGCAACCACTGTTGGGACAAGATACTGGAAGTAACTCCAAATGTATACCTGCTAAACTATCTTTCTAAACAGAAGGAATCTTGCCTTTCGTATTGCTGCCAGTGCAGTATTAAATATTCTGGTCAGGGTTGAAAGAAAATCATCAATTCTTTTGACATCGGCAATATTAGCTAGCTGCCTGACCTAAGAAAATCCACAAAATACTGAGGTGACGGTACCCAATTTTGTGCAATAAACTCATTCAACTGATAAGAAACTTAATCACAAGTTTTAATTAAATAGCTTATCCTAAAATTCAAAGTGCCTTCCCCTGACTTAATCTGAATTCTCCCACCTAGTTCTCCCATCTTTAGCTTACTGTTCATTCTTTTTCCTCCTTTCCAACATTGTATCCTCAAGCAATCACTTTGGAATTTGCTTCCTAAATCCCAGCAATTGGCTCCAATTCTCCTCATCTTAAAAATCTCTTCAAAATATATTTCTTCAATCATGCCATCAGTTGTTTCTTGTTCAATACCTATGTAGCCGCCATTTTGTGAAACATTGCGATCTTTCCCACATTCGAGCAAAAATGTTAAATGCAAATTTATTCAGCTATTTTTGCACATTGGAATCTAAAGCAAAAGCTGATATTAAAAACAGTAATTAATAAAATCTGATTTATCTGAGGAGAGAAATCTATAACCAGATTACTTCTTCAGTGATTCATAAAATCGGAGATAATGGGATAATTTTCTCAGAAGCTGGAGCTAAACAGGAAAAGTGGGAAAATTCGCAGAAAATGCTGGTGGCTATGTGTTCTGGCATATTTCTGTCTCATGTTGATTTCTCAGGAATGAATCCTTGCAAGTGCATCAACTCACTGATCAGCAGCAAGAGGTGAATTAAGTGTATATGGAAGACTATGGAATTTTGCTGATAGTGCAGGGCTGCTCATTGGGAAAGTCAATGCATAGTTTGTAGTATTACAGATTACCTAACATTTACTCCTTCCCCCCATCCCCCAACCCTCTTCAACATTTTCCGAGCTACAATCAGTTCTAAAGAAGAGTCATTGAACCCAAAACATTAATTCTGCTTTCTCTCTACAGATGCTGCCAGACCTGCTGAGTTTTCCCAGCAATTTCTGTTTTTGTTTCTGATTTATGGAACCTGTTCGTTATTTTCTTCATTACCTTAGGAATTGTGAATGATCATAAACACTGGGCAAGCATCAGTGAGCATCCTCATTTCTGATCTTATGATAGGTTGTGGTTCATTTCTGAAGCAGATGAAAGTGGTTGGTCTAGGATTCAGAGCTAAGGAGCTCATGCACCAGTAGCCTGCAGTGTGATGATTGTCCACTCCCTACAATAATCATATTCCTTTTTGCTTAGTCTGACATCAGCCAGTGAAGAGTGAACTCCCTGATTTCCATTGACTTCAGTTTTATTCAGGATCCTTCATGCGTTAAGTGTTTCCTTGATGTCAAGGTCGGTCACTCTCACCTCACCTTTGGAATTCTGCTGTTGCATCCATGTTCTGACCAAGGCTGTAATGAGGTCCGAAACTTCATAAATCTTAAATCAATCATCAGTGAGCAAGTTATTAGTGAATAAATGGTGAATGATTGTACTGTCATTCACATCTCTCATCACTTGACTGATGACTGAAAGTAGATTGTTGCACCATAATTGGCCAGACGGGAATTATCCTGATTTTTGAGAATAATGCATACTGAGGAAACTCTCTCCTTTATCAAAGTAACCATCAATGTTGTAGCTTAGTTGGAAGTTTGGGTAGTGGCACAGTTAATTCTGAAGCACAGATGTTCAGCTCTAAAGCTGTGAGGGCTCACAGCCTTTGCTACATCCAGTGTGTTCATTGTTTCTTACTACCACATGGAGTGAATTGAATTGGCTAAAGGCTTACCTTTATGATGGTGTGACCTCAGGAAGGTACCAAGATGCATTATTAAATGGGACTTCTTGCTGAAGATATTGGAAATGCTTCTGCCTTGTTTTTTGCCCTAAAAAGCTTGGTCGTACCATCATAGAAGACTAGGATATTCATAAAGCCTCCTCCTCTCACTGAAGTGCTTCGTTGTTCACCTTTATTTAATACTAGATATGGCATAACTGCAGAAATTTGATTTAATCCATTAGATTTGGTTCACTTAACTCTGTCCACATCCCAAGATTTAGTATTATATCCATGTTTTTAAGTTCACCAGCTTGGCACATCATTTTTAGGTACATCTGGAGCTGTTGCGAGATTAAGTAAGCCTTTTCTATTTGTTGATTCCCTCAGCACCTGCTACAAGCCCTGTTTGGCCGTTATATCCCTCAGAGTGTGATCAGCTCAGTCAGTGACAATATTACCATGTTAGTCTTAGGGATAGACATTGAAGTTTTCCACCCAGATTACATTCTCTGTCCTTAATACCCTCAGTGCTTTGACCAGGTAGTGCTCAATATGGAGAATTGCTAATTCATCTGCTGGGGGAGCATGGTAGATGGTAGCAAGAACGTTCTCTGCCTGTGTTTGCTTTGTATCTTGAGACTTCATATGCAGTCCTGAGTCGATATTCTGGGCTCCCAGGGCCACTTACTCCTGACTGCATAGCACTGTGTCACTACCTCTGATGGGTCTGTCCTGCCAACAGAAAAGCCCAGAACCAAGGATGGATTGAAGAGTCTTTGATAGTGGTGGTTTGGTATGATTCTGTGACTGTCACTGTCCTCTAGTTGTTTGACTGATTCGGGGGACCGGGGAGCTGATGGCTTAGTGGCATAATCACTGGACCAACAATCCAGAGAACCAGAGTTATTTCAGAACCCTCTTCCCCTCCCCCATTTCTGATGAAGGGTCTAGGCCCGAAACGTCAAGTTTTCCTGCTCTTATGATGCTGCTTGGCCTGCTGTGTTCATCCAGCCCCACACCTTGTTATCTCAGATTCTCCAGCATCTGCATTACCTTTTATCTCTGATACAATTTTAACCCCACTGCGAAGCCTCTTCTAAGGATGCCTACCCTGAAGAAGTTACCCTCCTCCTTCCGGACAAACCTCAGGGAATCTCTCTCCCACTGCAACTCTCTCCACCTATCCTCTCCTCTCTCCATCCTCTATCCGCCTCCCCCTCTCTCCCTATTTATTTCAGAACCCTCTTCCCCTCCCCCATTTCTGATGAAGGGTCTAGGCCCGAAACGCCAAGTTTTCCTGCTCCTATGATGCTGCTTGGCCTGCTGTGTTCATCCAGCCCCATGCCTTGTTATCTCAGTCTTCCAGAGACCCTGCCCTGGCCCATGTTGGAATTTGAATTCTGTTAGTGTTTAATAATGACCATGAACTGGGGAAAAAATATCTGGTTCACTAATGTCTTTTGGGGATGTTAAGTAACTTGAGCTAAGGCCTTCTACTACAGGCACCTGAGTTGTGTTAAACTCAATAATTCTGCCACACAGGGCCATATTGCACACATACTGTCTTCTATTCCCACAGTTACCTGAACATGCGAAGAATGTAATCCTTGCTCAAGAACATAGTCATCTTCTTCAAACAACTATTCAGCCA
>JAHRHZ010000074.1:4442241-4457167 GCA_024137785.1 Ginglymostoma cirratum | reverse complement strand
CTTGACGTTTCGGGCCTAGACCCTTCAGGCCCGAAATGTCAAGCTTTCCTGCTCCTATGATGCTGCTTGGCCTGCTGTGTTCATCCAGCTCCACACCTTGTTATCTCAAATTTCTCCAGCAATCTGTTATCGTTGTTTCAGAGCTCCAACATGCGCAGGTCTTTGTTTAATGTTTATTGCTTCGCAATCATCCTGATATAAAAAGTCAAAGGACAGATATGCTTATTATAACTTCAAGTAAGATTGCCCATGATTTTCCGTTCTACAAAACGAATGCTCCGAAAATCATAAATTGCTCGTTCCCTATATTATGGTCTATGCTTCCACATGACCAGCCTCTTCCGACTTGCAGCCGAAGAGGAAAATCAGTCTTTATCACATATGGGACATCTTGTCAATTGTAATAAATTGTAATGAATCCATGATAATAGAAGTAAAAAATTTGGCAAGGCCTTGAAGCAATAAATCCAGATCTAATGTATATTGACATTTCACTCTTTATTTTGTTCTGAATTTTCTAATTCTGAGCTTCAGCTCTTTCTCCTACTTTAGGTGCTCTTTAACATTTCTACCTTTGTCACAGGGGAGTGCAGTAACTGGGAAAATCACATGAATTTATTTTGTATTGTGCAGTTATTTTTCTTAGAACCTGGTAGTGTTGTGCAGGGCTAACATTCCACACATACATGGAATCATACAATCTCTAACGTGTGGCAACAGGCCATTCAGACCATCAAGCCCACTGTGACCCTCTGAAGAGCGTGCCACCAGAGCAACCACTCCCCCCCCCCCCCCCCCCGGCGGGCCGGGCGCGGGGGGGCTGCGGGTGCCATGCTAATACACCCAACTGACCTAGACACTATGGGCAATTCATCATGGCCAAATAACATGGCTGCATGACATTCTCACTAATGAAAACACTTTTCAGTGGTCACATTATGATGGATACCACTGCCACCACATACTTGCTGCTTTTCATGAATGCTAATAAGCTGCCTGTCATTCTCAGAAATGCAGCCACTCTCATATTCATCCAGATAAAAGTTTAGGGTACTTTTCTCTCTCTTCACTTCCAAAAGTATGAGGAGTCAACAGACAGAAAAATGCAAGACGCCACAGAGGCCATCTGACCCAGCACATCTGAGGATGAAGCCCTGACCCCTCACATGATAGCATTGGCAAGGCACTCACTTGCACTCTCCACCGCCACAGAGACTGTTACCTCAGTGTGGAACTCAAGTGAGATTAGCCTTGGGGAAACAATCTTGTGAGCACACCCTTGAAACTTCTCCACAGCCAATGGAGGAAGCAACATACTGCCGGAGACCAGGCACCTTCTCAGCATCATGCAGAGGACATACTCCTGTATTTGGCCCAAAGCTACATGGTCAACCTGTACATACAGGCAGGGGAACATCAAGAAGGGAAGCCAGAAGCCTGCATTAGACCGAAAGGAAAGTTAGAGAAGTCTATCCATCTTCCATCTGCTATGGTGGGTATGACATCCAAGCACCTGGCTACTTCCATTGAGAGGGCAGTGGCCATTTTGGAGACCCTGGTCAGCAGAACATACACAGAAAAGTCCGGAAAATTCAGCAGATCTGTCATCTCTCTTCCCACAGATGCTACTACACCTGCTGAGATTCTCCAGTTTTTATTTTTCTGCGCTTGGTTTTGATTTCCAGCATCCACAGTATTGAACTTTTATTCCAACAGAAAACTCCCTGCACTCGGAGCAGCTGCCTGTAATTATAGGCAGACTCAAGGCAAGAGGGGAGATAAGAGCACCTCAAACTCAGTCCCAGTGTCCCATCTTCTCAAGGAGACAGGGCAGTGCCAGACAGGCATCCTGGGCACTTCATCTCTGGACACTCCAGAGATGCCGTACCCTTCCGTCTCCCCTCTGCCATTAGACCCACTGCTTGAGACAGATCAGGCCAAGGAGGGTACACCTCCATCTGTAGAGGAGTCTCCCACCAGCCCAATGTCCTTTCAGCCCAGACTCCCAGAATACACCTAGCAAAATCTTCACAGACATCAGGATGTAGCAGTCAGCTGGTTCCCTCCATCCCAGCCGTGGACGACAAGTCTGCACTGACGCATAATGGCAGCAAAAGGAAGAATAAATGCTTTTGGGGCACCATGATAGCACGACTGTTTCATTAATGTGTACAAAGATTACACGTGTGAATATAAAGGCTTTCGCTGTTCTAATGATTTTTGTAGTCTCACTGTGTGGTTGCCTGAAGTGAAAGAAGTACAAATCCTTTCTTGCCCATTAGAAAGAGATGTTGCAATTCCCTCAGGATATCTTTCAATGACTCACTGCATCAGTAATCTGTGTTCTTGTCCTCCCCTCATAACCCAGTGAACCATTGACCAAGCATTCAGGGAGTGCAGACAAAGCAGAAGAAGCACCATTCAGGGATTGACACTTGTCCCATCAGTTCAGTGACAGGATATTAGTCTTGGACAGCTACATAACAGGTCCCACGCAGGTAATTCATCAAAGTCATGCAGAAAAATGAATAGTATCTACAGGGATTCACGAGCCAAAGAACTTCTTCCAGACTGGGATCTCCATTGCGAAGCTGGGCAACTTCAATAGCCCAACTGAGAAGTGACTCTTAGGAGGGAATAGTGCAGAAGTGTTCGCAGTTGTGCTGCTCATGACCCTGAAAGCTTAATCAGTGAGACAGTTTGGCCATTGCAATAGTACCATGCAAGGACTTAATATTCTCCAGGACTGTAGAGGGGAGGGCAGAATAGGACAAATGGCAGTAGTTACGATGTCACAGACCTGGGGAACCTTCTCTGTTGGAGTGCTCCATGCTCAGCCTTTAATGGAGAGTGGCACAAAATTCCACAGCCCTCTGCTAGCCCCTATTCAGGGAAGGACCTGCATGTTACAGCACCATATGCACATAGTTAGCACAGAGTCTGCAGGTCTTTCAGCTAGGCTTCCATAATCAATGTTATCACAAGCAGACAGGAGAATAATATTTCTTTTATTACAACCTATAGTGTAAATGAGGGATATGGAATAGCAGATGCTGAGCTTCCCAGAAACTTGGCCCATAACAAACTAAACAGTAAAAGAAATCTGTCTAATTTATGTAGCTCAGTCCCCAGAGAAACAGGAGTTGCGGGGAGCTATAAGGTTGCCCTGTCTCTCTCTGGTTCGTCAGACCATAGCCCTGTCATCTTAACACTTGCGAGAACAGTCCTGACCCATCTTAGCACACTTAGCATCAGCTTTTCATTCATGATGTTGCTTTCAATAGATCTATGGAGACAGAAATGTCATGCAGATAGTCATGATTTTCTTATACTTTCAAATTGCCAGCCTGCCCTGTTATACCTAGGAGAACTTGTCATCTTGCTATGTTTCCCTCTTGGTTGCTTCCCCAACCATCATACCGTGGGAAGGTGCATTCAGTGTGGCTGGAAAGGACACTCCTTGCAAACAACGTGATGTGTATATGGTTGCAGTGCACATTGCCTGGGTACTGAAAGCGTGCCAACGTATGGTTCCATAGTCAGTTTGCCTTCAAGAAAGTAACAGCATAAACCTTCTAACATGGCTTTGGCGTGATGGTACTGATGTGTAAAACCCTCCAGCCAGTGACACCTATCTTCCATGAATTATTTTAAAAGAAGGGAGATATATGGGATTGGTAATTTAGACATTGGAAGATAAAATTAAGGAGGATATCATGGTACGTAAGGTAGAAATGGAAGAAGGCAATGCATAAACTAGTCAAATATACTGCATTCACTGCTCCAGATGGATTACAACCATGCATGCTAGAAGTAAACCTTGAAATATCAGAAGTACTATTGTACATGTGCATACATTCACTATGGAAGGGAATAATATAAGAGGGTTGACAGTGACTGAATTTGATTTCTGTTGTTAAACAAAATAAATCCAGGGAACCAGTAATTTAATATTGGTGGTAAGAAAGATAATGGAATCTAACAAATATCAAGAAATAAATGCCAGAGACTAACCAGTCTGCTTGACAAATGCTACCATATTCTCTGAGAAATGAACAGCTAAACTACATAATTGTAGTTTTCAGTGAATCAGTTTTCCAAACATCGTCAACAAATTACCAAACAGTAAACTAAAGCCAGAACATGTGAATTCATGTCGCAATTGGCCAGTGATTACTGAGCTAACTACAAAACAGAAAAGAGAGTCAGGATTTAGGGCATTTATTCAATATGGCGAAAGTTATGAAGTGATGTTCTTAAGATTTTGGCACTGGGACTAATGTTATTCACAATCTTATATTCAGAATTACAATTTTAACATTTTCAAATGAAACACATTGTGAATAGAATAGAATAGAGTAACAATTTATGGTCAAGTATTTTTACAAAAAGAGAAAAATGTTACAAGTTGCCACGGTGTCTAAATTAATGACAGAAGTCATAAGTAAAAATTTTTTTAAAAGTTCATCACTGTTCAAATAACAGCTCCTGGGTTCAGGGTACATTGGAAAACCGGACCAAAACTGCCATGCAAGGTCAGGCTGAGACCGCAACACTGGGCTAAGACTGCCCTGCCACGCCAAGATGAGACCTCCACGCTGGAACTAGACATCCACGCTGGGCTGTTGAAACACCTGGAAGCTGCCTCTGAAGCAAGGACAAGACTGCCACGCCAAGACAAGACCTCCACGCCAAGACAAGACCTCCACACCAGGACAAGACCTCCACACCAAGACAAGACCGCCACACCAAGACAAGATCTCCACACCACAACAAGACCGCTATACTAGGACAAGATCTCCACACTGGGAGACCAGCCCACCACACGCCAGGCCTATATCACCATTCTGGGCCATTGGAAGCCATCTCGTCACTGGACCTGGGCCGAGAGAAGACACCTTCTGCTGAAGTCATTAAAAGAAGGTAAGATGCCATATTAATTGGAAACATTAAAAAAAAGCAGAGAAAAAAAATGTGTTAAGCAGACAGAGTAGACAAAGTCTGGGCTCCTAGGCTGAGGAACCCGCATGTTGCACTACTATTCTGCTGCCATCTGGTGAGGTGTAGTTAATGCTGACACAGCTGGAGACCTGTGAGAGGATGTTGCTTTCAACACTTTAATAAGACCAACATATTCTGTGCCAATGCAGCCTGTTTGATCTTTGCTATCAGTAAATTATCCTCAATTGTCATGGTTATATACTTTCTTTGTCTAATTAACTCATGTATTATATCTAAACTGCTGTTTTTTAAACTCCATAAACTATAAAAAATTGCTTCAAATTGTCGACTGCCTATATTATGTAACTGTGGTCATGAACCCTGTAAAATCTAACAACTGAATGGTTCAGATGAAGTGGCGAGAGGAGGTTTAAGTGAAAGTACGGTACTGGCACAGGTCATTTGGATCAAATGGTCCATTTCTGTGCTGTTTCTATACAATATAAAAGCAGCATTGCTCTCTACCTTGGAAAATTTTCTAAATTTTCTGAAACAGAATAGGTTTGATTCTGGCAGGTGAAAATGTTACCAGATGTTTGTTTGATTTCAGACATTTGCTTAAACTTTGCTTTGCAGCTATATGCAGAGTGAACACTGCTCACCTCCCTTGTGACTTACCACACTAATTTTCTTTTATGAATTACCTATGTCCAAGATTCCACACAAATATGCCATTAAAAGAAGTGCTGGGATATATTTTGGCCAGGATGGATATGCATCACACTGATGAACTAAAATCTCTTCCGAATTGCGAGCCAGAGTGACATTATTAAGGTTTCATGGTCTTCATTGTGGATCTTCTTTGTGGATAAAGAACTGGTTGAGCAACAGGAGACAGAGAGTAGTAGTTGAAGGGAGTTTCTCGAAATGGAGAAAGGTGACCAGTGGTGTTCCACAGGGATCAGTGCTGGGGCCACTGTTGTTTGTGATATACATAAATGATCTGGAAGAGGGCATAAGTGGTCTGATCAGTCAGTTTGCAGATGACACGAAGATTGGGGGAGTAGCAGAAAGCATAGGGGATTGTCAAAGAATACAGGAGAATATAGATAAACTGGAGAGTTGGGCGGAGAAGTGGCAGATGGAGTTCAATCCGGGCAAGTGTGAGGTGATACATTTTGGGAGGTCTAATTCTAGAGCGAACTATACTGTAAACGAAAGAGCCTTGGGAAAAGTTGATGAACAGAGAGATCTGGGAGTTCAGGTCCATTGTACCCTGAAGGTGGCTGCACAGGTGGATAGAGTGGTCAAGAAGGCATATGGTATGCTTGCCTTCATCGGATGGGGTATTGAGTATAAGAGCTGGCAGGTCATGTTAAAATTGTACAAGACTTTGGTTCGGCCACATTTAGAATACTGTGTACAGTTCTGGTCGCCACATTACCAAAAGGATGTGGAAGCTTTGGAGAGGGTACAGAGAAGGTTTACAAGGATGCTGCCTGGTATGGAAGGTGCTAGCTATGAAGAGAGGTTGAGTAGGTTAGGATTGTTTTCATTAGAAAAAAGGAGATTGAGGGGGGACCTGATTGAGGTCTTCAAAATCATGAAGGGTATAGACAGGGTTGATAGAGATAAGCTTTTTCCCAGGGTGAGGGATTCAATAACGAGGGGTCATGCGTTCAAGGTGAGAGGAGAAAAGTTTAAGGGGGATACACACGGAAAGTACTTTACACAGAGGGTGGTAGGTGCCTGGAACGCGTTGCCAGCAGAGGTAGTAGAGGCAGGCACGGTAGATTCATTTAAGGTGCGTCTGGACAGATGCATGAGTAGGTGGGGAGCAGAGGGATACAGATCCTTAGGAATTGGGCGATAGGTTTAGACAGTGGATTTGGATCGGCACAGGCTTGGAGGGCCGAAGGGCCTGTTCCTGGGCTGTAAGTTTTCTTTGTTCTTTGTTCTTTGTTCATGTACTCGTTGAAATGTACAAACAGCAGCTCACATCTTCTGAGGTAGATTAAACACAATCCCAATATTATCTTTCTGATATTAAATGACAAAATAAGAGTGTCTCTCAGGGAATGGCATGGTAAGCACTAAGATAAATAAATCAATTATATTTTCACATTACTGATTTATTTAAAAGAAGAGGATAATTTTATAAAAGATTAAGTATAATGCAGAGGACTATAATAATTTCCCTACACAATTCAATCAGTAATCATTAAAAGATTCATTGACTATTTATCATGAACTATGTTAGCATTTTGTTGTCTTGTTTCAGATATCATTGCCAAAAGTGTTTGAAAGCTGATTCCTCTTGACCTAAAATGATAGAAAATGTAATAACTGAATAAATTCTACATTTGTGGCAAACTCTTATACTTCTCCACTAGATAAATCATTCTGCTCAAGTAAATTATATTAATTATATGAAAGATTAAACCTGGCCTTTTAATCACTAACAATATTTTTAAATAGTGTGGAAGGATTATAAGTCAAACTAATGACTGTACATAATATTTTACCAGCAAAGCACAATAGCAGTGAACCTGAATGAGCTGTTCTCTTGAGCTGCTGCAGTCCATTTGGTGTAGGAAGACCCACAATGCCATTGGGAAGTGTGAGTGGGTTTGGGGGAGGTTGTTTAGTTCCAGGAAATTGACTCAGCAAACTGAATGAACAGTGATATATTTCCAAGTCAGGATGGGGAGTATTTGAAGTAGAATTTGCAGATAATGGCATTCTCCTGCATCGACTGCCCTTGTCTTTCTAGATGGTTTAGAAGGCGTTGTTTGAGGAGACTTGGTGAATTTCTGCAGTTCATCTTACAGATAGTACACACTGTTGCTATGGTGGTGAGGGGAGTGGGTGTTTGTGGATATGGTGCCAATCAAGCTTCTTGCATGTTATTAGAGCTACAATCATCCAGGCAAGTCGGGAGCATTCAATCACATTCCTGATTTGTGCTTCGTAGATGGTGGACAGGTTTATGAGGTCTGAGGATAAGTTACTCACTGTAAAATCTCTAGCCTCTGACATCCTTTTGTAGCTAGTTCAGTTCAGCTTCTGGTTCACAGTAACATCCTAGATGTTGAGAATGGGGGATTCAGCAATGGTAATGCCATTGAATGTTAAGGGGCAATGGTTTGATTCTTTTTTTTGGAAATAATCATTGTGCGTAATTGTGCAATATGGCTGACCCTTGCACCTGGATATTGTCCAGTTCTTGCTCCATTTGGACATGGGCTGTTTCAGTATCTGTAAAGTGACAACTGATTCTGAAAACTGTGCAATCATCTATAAACATCCACACTTCTGATCTTATTGTGGAGGGAAGATCTTTGGAGCAGCAGTGGATGGTTGGACCAACGATGGAACCCTGAGCAACTCCAGCAGAGATGTACTAGAGCTGGGTTCATTGACTCCTAACAATCACAGCCACCATCTTTTGTGCCATATGACCCCAACCAATGGAGAGCATTCCCCCAAGCTCCTATTAATTATAGACTTTTTTAGGCTCCATTATGCCACAATTGGTTGAATGCTGCCTTGATATCAAGGGAAGTTACTCTCAATTCACATCTGGAATTCACCTCTTTTAGTCATGTTTGAACTAAGATTACAATGAGGTCAGGAGCTGAACATCAGTGAGCAGGTTATTGCTAAATCCTGCTTGATGGTGTTGTTGATGAGTTTACTGATGATTGGAAGTAGTCTGTGGGGCAGTTATTGGCTGGGCTGAATTTGCAATTTGTGTACAGGACATAGCTGGGCAATTTTCCACGTTGTTGGGTAAATGCCAGTGATGTAGCTGTACTGGAACAGTTTGGCAAGGAGTGCAGCCAAGTTCAGGAGTGCAAATCTTCAGTCCTGTTGCCAGACTACTGTCAGCATCCGTAACCTTAGCAATGTCCAATGCATTGTAGCGAAAGAAGTTGAGGCAAACCTTATAGAAATTTATAACCCCATGAGGATCATAAATAAGGCGAATAGCTTTTCCCCAGGGTAGGGAGTTCAAAACCAGAGGGCATAGTTTTAAGGTGAGAGGAGAAAGATTTAAAAGGGACCTAAAGGGCAACTTTTTCACACTGTGGGTGGTTCATATGTGAACTGAATTGCCAGAGAAAATGGTAGATGCAGGTACAGTTACAACATTTAAAAGACATTTGGGCAGGTACATGAATTGGAAAGGGGCAGAGGGATATAGGCTAAAAGCAGGCAAATGGGATTCGTCTAGTTTGGGAAACTTGGTTAGCATGGATGAAATAGACCAAAGGGCCTGCTCCTGTTCTGTATGACTCTATGGAATGTTATCCTGTGTTTTAGCTTCACCAGGTTGACATGAATGGAAATTGTGTGGGCAGATATGCCGGGCCATGAATTATGTCGGAGTATGATTTGGCTGCTGCTGATGGCCCACAGTGTCTTAATGGTTACCAAGCCTTGAGTTGCTAGATCTGCTGTAAGATCTGCTGTATCTCACTTAACACAGTGATAGTGCTACACAGCATACCAGATGGTATTCTTAATGTGAACACAGGACCTCATGGGAATGCTCCATCATTGAATATTTTTAAGGTTGAGTTAGACAGATTCTTGGCCTCTCAAGTAATTAAGGGCTATTAGGGAATATATGTGTTAAGGCCAAGGATTATTCTCAAACTAAATATTAAATTCTACCATGTTATGACCACGACTTCATGGAGGATCTTTTACTTTAAGGTCATTTATTAAACCTGCCTCAGTACACATTATCAGATCCAGGATAACCTGTTCCCATGACTTGTTGCTCAAAGAAACTATTCCTAATGCACTCTACCTGCCATGGTTACTGTTTCCAACTTGATTGACCAATTGACATGAAGATTAAAGTCACCCACAATTATTACCTGTATTCTTTTTACATGTTCCTATTATTTGTTTATTTATAGCCTTTCCAACAATGTGGCTAATGTTTGAGGGTCTGTACATTACTGTTACCTGTGTTTTCTTGCCCTTGCTGTTATTTACTTCCAACCGAATGGACTCGACATCATCCAAGCCGAGAGCATCTCACAACCATCCTCATTTCATCTCTTAGTAACATGTTTCTGCACCCCCATCACATTTTCCTTCTCTCCTGACTTTCTAAAAGATCAAATATCTTGAATTTTAAGCTCCCAGTTTTGATCTCCTTGTAACCATATCTCCATAATGGCTATGAGATGGTATTTATTTATCTCAATTTGCACCATCAGCTCATCTACAGTATTCCGAATGTTTTGTGCAGTAAGAGACAAAGCTTTTATGTTTGTTCTATTATTGGATTTCCACTTTTATGGTTCCTTAGTACAATATAACTTTCAAACATTCTGTCTCCTCCTTTTATTTTCTGGTAACGATCAATACCATCACTAAGCTACAATCCTACCTTCTCTTTATGTTTGAGGTTCTAATTTTCCATGCAACCAAACCCACCCACATTACTCAATTTAAAGCCATATCTATACCCCCATTGACTGACGATTCATCAAGACACTGGTCTCAGCATGATTTGGGTGGAATCTGTCCCATTGAAACAGTTCCTTCCTTCCCTAATACTGCTGCCAATGTCCCATTAATTCAAACCCATTTCTCCCATACCAATCTTTGAGCCATGTGATTACCTCTCTAAGTTTGTTGACTCTGCTCCAATTAGCTCACGGCTCAGGTAGTAATCTGGAGATTATTACTTTTGGTTCTGCTTTTTAATTTATCCCCTAGCTACTCCTATTCCCTCAGCAGAGTCTCTTTCTTTGTTCTGCCTATATTGTTGATACCTATACGGATCATGACAACTGAACCTTTCCCCTCCCACTCCAAGTTCCTACGCAGCGCTGATGATATATGCTGACCCTCGGCACCAGGGGGCAGTATAGCCTTCAGGACTCTTGATCTTAGCCACAGAGAACACTGCTTTATGCCTCTAGCTGTACTAGCCATAATTATGACTACATTTCTCTTTTCTCCCCTCTGTTGAATGGCTCCATTTATCAGTTTGCTCATCCTTTCTACAGTGCCTGCTCTAATCTGCACAGGAAGCAAGAATCTCAAACTTGTTTGACAAGTTCAAGGGCTGAGGTTCCTTCAGCACTACCTTGTGGAGACATCTACCATGGGCTGCACAGTGGCTCAGTGGTTAGCACTGCTGCCTCACAGTACCAGGGAACTGGGTTCAATTCCACCTTCAGGCAATTGGCTGTGTGGAGTTTGTACATTCTCCCCATGTCTGTGTGGGTTTCCTCTGGGTGCTCTGGTTTCTTCTCACAGTCCAAAGATGTGCAGGCTAGGTGGATTGGCCATGCTAAATTGCCAGTAGTGTTCAGGGGTGTGTAGATTAGGTGAGTTATGGGGGCATGGGTCTTGGTGGGATGGTCTGAAGTCAGTGTGGATTTGTCAGGCCGAAGGGCCTGTTTCCACACTGTAGGGATTCCATGATCTAGCTCATAGTCACACCCTTCTGTCCCTGACCACTAACCAAATTTGATGTGGCTAATCTGAAGGATGTGCCTCTCTGCTGAAACTGTCCCCCTCCTTGATGGGTTGCAATGTCCAGCTCATCAACTCTGATCCAGAAGGGACAGAGTAATAAATTTGAATTCAGTGAACTCAACACAGAATGAACAAGTTGCAGCCACAGTTACAGGTGCTCCTTTTCCACAGGTCAAGGAATAAAGATCCCTTTGGTGTCTCCACATATCAAGAAATAACTGCAGTTCAAAAGTATTTATTAGAGCTTCTGAGGTAGTGATGATCAGCACATTCTACAGCCAGGTTGTCTGACATTTCCTGCAAGGACCAATGGAAATGGGGGGGGCACAATTTTTCAATTTTTCTCTCACTCAAGTGGGCCAGTGAGCAAAATTTTTCAAAACATAAGGTTTGCAACAAAAGTAGTCATAAATTTTATTTTGAAAAATAATTTCAAAGCAATAAATTAATCATTTAGATTAATAGATTTTAAAAAACTACTAAAAATTGCCGTCAGTAGATAAAAGCTGTTTTTACATTTTCAGTTAAGAACTAGAGCTAGAGAGATATAAGATGGGCCCCAAGTCCTGATCAGTGGGAAAGATGGTGAGAATTTGAGCTAAACTAAGGATTTGTTTTAACACTGATCTCGGTTCTGCCCAGATGGGGCACACTTGAGGCAGAGTCAGCAGAATTCACGTGAAAATCAGGGTCAAAAGCAGGTTGCCTTTCAGTCTGGTATTTCCACCTCTCGCAGTCTGCTTTGTAGTTGGGTTCTTGAGGTGGGAGGGTGATTATACATATCAGTCTCATTCACCAACGTACTCATTTGCCACCCACCGACTCAAGGGATTACTCAACTGCAATGTTATATATTGGGACAACGTAGCAATGTCATCATTAAACTGCTTGCTATATTTATCTCCCAGACAGTGTCACCACATCCTACATTTCCTCCACCTGTTAAAACACTGTTGGCATGCTCTTCACCTTGTTTTGCTTTGTGTTGTGTAGTTTAGTAGCAAGGAGATTTGGCTTGGTTACCTTTGATGGTATATAATGGATTTCTCAATTTGAACAGTTCAATCTACAAAGTCTTTCTAAGTATCCTAATGACTTCCTATAATTTTTGTTCAGTATCTCTATTATTTTATGGATGAGGGACAAAATTGTTCACTGCAGGGAAGCCACCATTCGCTATAGCCTAGACTGGCATTCAGGACACAGAAAAAGAGTTACTGCGCAATCCCCATTTTCTGACTTGATCTTGTAGCCAATGTATTTATATGGTGAGATTGGTTCAGTTTCTGGTCAAAGGTTACAACCAGGATATTAATAGTGGGGGATTCAGTGATGATAATGCTATTGAATGTCGAGGGGTGATGATTAGATTTCTTTTATTGAAGATGGTCATTGCCTGGCATCTGTGTGATGCAAATGTTACCTTGTACAAGAAAGGAGGGAATATGTTCATAATAACCTTTGGGAGCTGTTTTGAGATTGTCCTTTCCATATTTGAGAACTGGACTGGTCTTGCTGACATGTCACTCAGAATCAAACCTTTCCTCCGAGCTACTCCAAGGTACACTTCTCATTTAATTGATGTTACTCACATATATGTGGAGTCAATGATATTCATTCTCCTATCCAGTAAACAGTTCCTCGGTCAATAAGCAGCTAGTGTATCGTTAGATGTATTGTTGCTTTAGGATAGTTTTTATTCTTTGGACATCACATGGGTGTGTTTAGGGGTGGTTTTAATGCAATATTAGACTCCCTGTCTCCAAGAGGCCTGGGTACAAGTTCCACCTGATCCAGAGACATTAAATACCTCCCTGACAGTTTGATTAAAATATCTGGGGTGTGGGTATCACTGGCGATATTTGTTTCCCATTTTTAATATCAAAACATACAGTACTGAACTCTTCTACCTTAAGCTCTTACTATTGGAAACAGTATACTTGTCACTACTCTGTCCTTTCCTTCAAAACACTCTGTCATATTGTCCAAAAATCTATGTACTTTTAGTAGAAAAAACACAAATTTTCAAATCTTCCTTATTGTTTGTATTTCTTCACACCAGACAACAATCCAATAAATCCACACTAATCTGTACTAAGTCCCAGTACGTTTTCTATAGGCTGTGGTCCAGTATTTCATTCTACCTGAGCCCTATTAACATCTTGTGATGGCTCCTCATTAACTTTTGACTACTGTCAGCTCTAACTCTTCATCAATTTGGAATTGCAAGCTCGCAATCAAAAATTCATCCTCTCCCTCATCATTTTATGGTCAGAAGCATTAATATCACTTCACTTGCAAATCACTTTTGCAAGTTCTGGACAGGTTGGATGTAAGATGAAAGACCATATGGCACAGAAGAAGAGATATATATATGAACACTTATTGTTTGATTTATAGTCAGTGCCTGCTTCAAACCATTATTTACATTTGATGTAAATTTATTGTGCTGAAACATACATTTATAAAGAGAATGTGGAAAAAAAGCTTATAAACTTTCCAGCAATCTGAAAGAAGTTCCCTTCTTAGGCTCTACATGGTTAATGGAAGACGCAGCAACCACAATATGTTAAGGAACCTGAATAAATTTTCAACTTTACTGTCAAGTATAGCACTATCACTGTCATTTTCAGTAAAGTCTGAGCAAAACTGTTTGGCTGTGAATGTTTTATTTTAACTTAATATGGGAAATATATCACCATACCCATTGTATGCAAATATAAACTTTATCAGAGGAAAGAGACACAGAATATTTCAAACAGGATGTGAGAAGTCCAAAGAAATCATGGTGGTCATGAAAATGATACCAGGATAACAAGCCAAAGGAAAAGCGAGATATAGCAGCCTGGGTTTTCCTGGTCCTAAATGCCTATTTGGTGGCATCTTTCTAGGCAACAAGAGACAAAACATGAATGGTGTCTCTTAGCAACACACTCCTATCAAATAAATGACCATTGCCATTCATCATCTCCATCCACCCTGCATCTGTTGCACTGTAAGTTAAAAACAATACCACAAGTGGAACCAAACAATTTCCTTTAGTTTGCTCCTTCACCCAACATCACAAAATTAAGCTCTTATAAAAGAAATGGAGTGAGCAACTGAGCACTGTAAGTAAAATAATGGGCTGAAATTTACCAAAAATTGGCTGTGTCAATTTTGGAAACTTTTTTTGTATTTCTCTCTGTGAACTTTGTGAGAAACCTCTCTGAAACATGTCTCATTATCGATGTACCATGTCTCCATTGCACCCATTTGTCCATTTCTCCCATGGCCACAGTTGGAAGTATTCACTACTGCCAGGGCCTTCCAGGATCCCTGCTGCCAATGCCATATTTACTGCCCAGCCATATACCAGCTCAAGCACTGGCAGCCAAGAGTTACCCTTCCCCATGCATGTAGTCAGAGAGAAGCCAAAAACAAACACTTCTCAGGGCATAGAGATAAAAGGTACTGCAGATGCTGGAGAATCCGA
>JAHRHZ010000074.1:4400003-4441841 GCA_024137785.1 Ginglymostoma cirratum | reverse complement strand
ATTTTTGTGAGTCATTAGTCTCTTGAAACAAAGCAGGAACATGAGAGTTCTTGAGGACATAGGTGCCATGGCAGCTCTCACAGTACCTGGTGTGGTACCAATTATCACAGATGAGTTGTACATTGATGGACTGCAAACATTTTTATTGAATAACTGAGCTGTGTTATGAGTGTCAGTCTCAATGCAACATGTGTATAGTCTATGGTGCCCTGCACTTGGGAAGCCAGCTGTGTTGGCAAAGTCCACTGCCTGGGGCTACGGAACTGGCCTCATCACAGGGCAAGATAAAGTCATGTAATCTGGCACAAATTTCAGCGATAACAGACTCGATATATTTGTGAGTCTATAAGACCATAAGATATTGGAGCAGAAGTCAGCTCTGCAATTTGATCATGGTTGATATGTTTCTCAAACCCATCCTCCTGCCTTCTCCCTGTAATCTTGAATTCCCTTACTAATCAAGAACCTATCTGTCTCTGTCTTAAATATGCTTATTGACTTGGCCTCTACAGCCTTCTGCGGTAATGAGTTCCCCGGATTTATCACCCTCTGACTGAAGAAATTCCTCCTCATTTCAGATCTAAAGGGTTGGCCATTCAATCTGAGGTCATGTCCTCAGGTCTTAGTCTCTCCTACTAGTGAAAATGTCTTCTCTTTATCTACACTATCCAACCCTGGAGAGAGGATTTTGCACATTTGAGGGTCCTTGGAAGAAACCAGTTGCATAACTGTTCAATGCAGCTATCACTTTGATGGCCGCTGGGATTGGATTGCCAGCCATTCCTTCAGTGGCAAGTCCCATGCAGATGACATAGTGAATAGACAATTTGCTGAGTGAAAGGAAACAGAGAGTATTGATCGGTAGATATTTTCAATGCTGGGGGAATACTTATAGTGGAATTCCCCCGGACCCTTGAACCCTTGCTTTTCCTGATATGCATCAATTATCTGGATGTTGATGTTCATACCCTAGTTTGACGTCAGCTGGAGTATTGTGTGCAGTTGTGGGTGCCACATGAGAGGAAAGATGAGGTTGCATTGGAGACAGTGCAGAAGCAATTTACAATGGTAAGAAACTTCAATTATAAGGATAGATTGACGAAGTTGGTTCTGTTCTCCTTGGAGGGAAGAAGGCTGAGAGGAAATTTGACAGAGGTTTTCAAAATCATGACCCAGGAAGCTGTTGCTGGTCATAAAAGAAAACAACAACAAAGAGGATGTAAATTTAAAGTGATGTGCAAACAAAGCAAACGTGATATTTTTTAAAAATTCACATAGCGCGTAGTAACTGCCTGTAAATTTGGTGGAACCAAGTTCAACTGAGGCATTCAGGAGGGCATTAGATGGTTATCTGAATAGAAATTGTATGCAGGGATAAGGAGAAAGGCATGAGATGGTACTTAATAATAAAACCAACTGTAGGCACAATGGGCCATAAACCCTCCTCTACATTATATCAGTTCTGTGATACTGTGAGTGTCGTAGGACATTCTCAGTCTGTAGTGACACCACATCTCTCTCAGCTGGAGGAAGTGACATTGAAGACAATAGACTGTACCTCCTCTGCATCCTGAGGGGAGCTTCAGCTGCAATGACTTAACATGGACAATGTTCAGCTGCCACTGGAGGTTGCTGCTGGTTGTAGGCTTGCTGACACATCTGTTCCTCTTCAATTTCTCTGCACCTTCATTGCACCACAGCAACAGCAATGATAAACTGCATGGCGAATATAAGAATCAGAGCCCATCTTTAGCATTATGAGCAGTCAGCATGTGCATCACCCACAAAATAACAGTTTAGCATCGTCCTTGATAGAGCAGGACATGGACCACTCTGACAAGGAGGACCTTGGAATATTTTTTCATGGACTTTTGACTTAAGGACCTTATTCCATAAATGTAGCCAAAGCCATGTTATAAAAATGCGGCAGGCGATTGTTAGTGCTGCATACCCACCACCCAAAACCCCCAAATCACTTAAGAAAGCCAGCATTGCATATAAGGGCATCTTGCTGAATGATTACACTTTAGGGTGAGAGGTCACGTGCAGCATTTAAGATCTTCAATTGCCTTTATAAATCGTGGGTCCCAGATGAGACTTTTTAAGGTCACCGGAGGCCCACTTTTACATCAGCTTCAGAGGAATGACTAACTTCAATCTGCAATGATCAATGACATGGTCAAGACTGCTTGTGAGCACAATTTGTAGCCCAACCAGTGGGTCATTGTATGCATTTCAGAAGCATGGTGCCATGATTACAGATGGCTTCAGCCTGTACCGTGAATGTGTCTGATTAATGCAACTGTGCCTCGCATTGCTCACAAGTATAGCCCATGTGCTCAGACAGAAAAAAACACATTGTCCATTCAATCCAAGGGTGTAGTTGCAGTCATTTACCATTTTCATTGCACATTTATGATTCGCACAAGTATGGAAAGTAACACAGGTTGCACTTGGCACAATGAGTCACAGGATCAGTCAACTAATCGAAGCCCCAACACCACCCCACCCGAATCTCCATTTTTTTTTCTCCCTGGCACTCCACGTTGAACCCATCAGTAACCCATGTCCTCCATTGAACTATTGTCTTTCAACCTCATTCACTGAGTTTTCCCCTTCACAATTACTGTCTGCTCTGCATCCCAGCGTGCTACCTCCAATTCCCAGAATGGAGTTCCCCAATTCCCAGATGGACCACCAGAAATGACAATGGCAATTACAGCTCTGTCAACCCTGCTAAGTCTTCCTTATGAACATCTGGGGGCTAGTGCCAAAATTGGGAGACCTGCCTCACAGATTAGTCAAGAAACAGCCCGGTATTGTCAAACACGCAGAATCATACTTTACCGACAATATCCAAGACAACACCAGCATCCCTGGATAAAAACTGAAAGAACTGCAGATGCTGTAAATCTGGAACAAAAACAGAAGTTGCTGAAAAATCTCAGCAGATCTGGCAGTATCCGTGGAGAAAAATCAAAGTTAACATTTTGGGTTCGGTGGCCCTTCCTCAGAACTGACACTAGCTAGGAAAATCATCATAGATTTTGATTTATATGCAGGACACAGAGAAGCGGAGAGGGTAAGGAGTAAATGATAGGTGGGGATAGAGCTCAAAGAGAGACAAGAACAGTTGGGCTGACAAAGGATTTGATAACAATCTGGCTGGGAGAGTGAATAGCAGTTAATGGGGACTGTTAGTGACTAACAATAGGTAGTGTGTCATGGCAGACTATGTGATAACAAGGCCTGGTGTGTGGGGGAGGGGTTAGGACTTGGGAGAGTTCAGTCCCTAAAATTATTGAACTTGATATTCAGTCCAGAGTTCTGCAGGGTTCCCAAGTCGAAAATGAGGTGTTGTTCTTCCAGCTTGTGCTGAGCTTCACTGGAACACTGCAACAAGCCAGAGACAGAGATGTTGGCCACGGAACAGGGTGGTGTGTTAAAGTGGCAGGCAACAGGAAGCTCAGGGTCTTTTTTGCAGACAGAAAATAGATGTCCTGTGAAGCGGTCACCTAGATTACATTTCGTTTCCCCAGTGTAGGGGAGACCACATTGTGAGCAGTGAATGCAGTAGACTAGATTGTGGGAAGTGCAGGTAAAATGCTGCTTCACCTGGACGGTATGTTTTAGCCCTTGGATACTCAGGAGGAAGGAGATAAATGGGCAGGTGTTACACCTTTGGCAGTTGCCGGGCAAGATGCCGTGGGGCTGTGGGGAGGTGTTGGGAATGAGGGAAGAGTGGGCCAGGGTGTCCAGGAGGGAACGGCCCCTGCAGAAGGTGGAGAAAGGAGGGAAGGGGAATATGTGTCTGGTTGTAGCATCTCGCTGGAGGTGGCGGAAATGGCAGCTGATGATCTTCTGGATGTGGATGCTGGTGGGATGGTAGGTAAGGACATGGAGAACCCTATTGCTGTTAGAGGAGGGAAGAAAGGGGGCAAGGGCGGAAGATGGGTCAGACCCATTGTCGACAGGACCTTCAACCGGGTCTTTAAAAGATCCAATTCTCTACCTAGTTACTCATTTGCCCTTAATATACTTGTAGAATCTTTTTGGATTCTCCTTAACCTTATCTGCCAAAACTATCACATGTCCCCTTTTTGCCCTCCTGATGTCCCTCTAAGTGTACTGCTACACCCTCTATACTTGTCAAGGGATTCACTTGCCTCCTTCTTTCTCTCGACCAGAGCCTCAATATCATTAGCCATCCCATGTTCCCTACTCCCACCAGTCTTGCCCTTCACACTAAAGAGGAACACGTTGGCCCTGAATTCTCATTATCTTGTGTTTGAAAGCCTCCCACTTGTCAGGCGTCCCTTCCTCTGAAGGCAGTGAATGCAGAATTTTTAAATAGTTTTAAAACAGTGATAGATAGATTCTTGATTACCAAGAGGATGAAAGATTAACGGGGATATAGAGGGATGTAGAATGACATTAAAATCAGAACAGTAATAATTTAGTTGAATGGCAGAGCAGGCTCAGAGGGCCAAGTGGCCTCCTCTGGTTTGTATGCTCCACCTATTTGTGACTGAGGTCTAAAACAAACTGCCCACGTAGTTGGAATCATACAATTCCTATAGTGCATGAGTATATCGAGTCTGCACTGATCCTCACACACCCAGACCTGTCCCATCTCTGCATCGGATTTTTAACCATGGCTAACCCACACAAAACAGAGTAATTTATTTTTAAGCATAGCTAATCCACCCAACCTATATGTCTTTGGACTGTGAGAAGAAACCCACAAAGGCACAGGGAGAACATGCAAACAGCACACACAATCATCCAAGGCTGGAATTGAACCTAGACCTCTGGCATTATGAGGCATCAGTGTTAACCACTGAGCCACCATGTCATACTGGGAGTGTACAATTTCCTTTCTGTGTCAGTTCACTTATGCGATACGGTATCAGTGGTGAGCCAAAATTTATTGCCCGTCCCAAGTTGCCACTGAGAAGGTAGTGGTGAGCTGCCTTCTTGAACCATTGCAGTCCATTTGGAGCAGGTAGACCAACAATAGCATTAGGGCCAGTGCTCCAAGGTTTTGACCCAGCAACAAGGAAGGAACAGCGACATATTTCCAAATTTGGATGGGAAATAGTGTGAAGGTTTAAACCAGATTTTTTTTTGAAATTGTAGGTAAAATTCCAATTCACTTCAACTGCATTTCAGTTTGAGAGCTATTCATCAATTAATCGTCAGTGTTCCGCTCTCACCAAATTACTTTTAGAATGCATTCCAAGTCCATGTGCTAACAAAAAATTGACCTTTCTGATTAATTTTCTTAAAAAGCAGTGATTGTTGACTGATTCTGTTAAAATCCACACAGCCCACATTTATAGGTAGGTTGTACTGAAAAAGAAATTAAGGGAATTATCTTATTTGGTAATGGCAGGACCTTACTTGCCCTCAAGCATGGCTGTAAACTCTTTGAAACACTTGCTGCAAAAATCAAACTTATCACAGTGACAGCTTCTCTGCCAGCTCTGGAAAATGCCTCTCGAGCCAACAATTTTATCAGTCGTGGCAAAGTAAAAGTAGATTCCCTCTTCCTTGATGATAAATTGTTGCCTTGGCATTTAGAATAACCTCCTGTTCATTCTGCTCCTATCCTCCAAATAGATCAGAGAAGTCAAACAGCAGCCCCAGGGTACAGAATGGAAAGGCAGCAATAACACATTCTCTAGGCATTTTGAAGGTTTCAACTCACAATGCAGTCTCAGTTCAACAAAATCGGTAAATATACACAAATACCAGATCAAAATTTCCTCAGCATTTTTCAATCTGTTCCTTTAAATGGTACAACTATCGCGCAAACCTCAAGTTTAAATGTGTAAATTTGCCACTGACCTATGATCTGTGAGGGCTGAAGGAAGTTGATTGCAGTTATTTGTGATAGATCACAGCTAATATCTCCTTCCAACAAGCTGAAGTACACCCTGACCAAAATCTTAAAGGTTGCTGAGACACATCTCAATTGGGCAAAAACCCAGTCTAATGGATCTCTGCCTGCTTTTCCTTCTAAAAAAAATAGGGTTGCACAGCACAGAATAAGTGGAGGTGGAGTGTTATGGTGCTTCATATTCAAACTTATGGGAACAGAATCTTGATTATGCAGAATAAGTTCTAAATGACTAATATACAACATTTAAAACTACTGAAAGCAAATTAAATCATGGAAGAAAATGTTAATTGAAATTATTCAAATCTACCTTTCAAACGATTAGAAATGAAAAAAATGACCTTCAAAAATAATCTGCCTTAGTCCTCAATTCACTGGTGACAGAAAATGTAAACCCAAGAGCTGATTTTCCAAATAAACAATCTAGCTGTGGATATGGTTGGATATATTCCAAGAGATTTCATCAAATGTCAGAAGAATATTTATTACTGTAATGTCAACTCTAGCAAAATACTTTATAACTACTTTAAACAGATGAGAACGGGCAAGGTCTGTGCTACTTTGGCTGCATCAACTTAATTATTCTCGATGTTCCAAGGCTAGGGAGAGGAAATAAGAATTAGTTCTGAGCGCCGTTCAATGAACTCTGTTAGAAAATGCCTCTGAGCAATGATTGGTTTCAGCTATGATAGCCTGCAAGTTCAAATATGGTAATCATTAGTGTTTAAAATAAACAGGTGCTTTTTCTTTTTAAATAGCAGGCAAGGAAATGCCATATAAACACAGCAAACTTGTTATTAACCAGCACCTATGGGACCAGGATCAACATTCCGGATAATCAAGAGGCACTTGTAACCACAGTAAACCCTGATCAATCAAAACTTCGCCACATCAACAACCATCTATGTAAAATCTATGTAAATCAATGTAAAACCAAATGGTAAGTAATAGAAATGTAATGCAGGGGCTATACACATCATCGTTGTACTTTACTTACAGCATAAATATTTGGACATTGAGGCAGGTTTCCGTATAACCGGTACCTATTTGCCGGTTTATCAAGAGCACCGGTTGACTAAGGCGCCGGTTAAAACAATGTTTGCTGTATATACACACCGTCTGTCACTGTCTCTCACACACACACACACACAAAACTCTCACACAGATTCTCTCTCATACACACACACACACATACGTGCACACACTCTCCCTCACCCACCACGCCACCCCGCCCGACGCACACACACACAATTCTATCTCTCCCCACACACACACTGTCTCTCTCTCCCTCACACACTCTCTCTCACACACACACGTGAATCTATGGGATGAATTTGCATTTGCAGATACAATCTATTTTGTTCAAAAAACACACTATTTATATACAGTCAGTCAATGTGGCATTTTATAAATTCCTACATTAGAAATAAAACCAGTCTGTCTCCAAACCAAAACACAAATAGATTCTAAACAGGCGTCACATTGTCTGACCTAAAATATCACCTCTTCTTTACACCGGTAAAACCTTTTGTTCTCTCAGGACAGTGACTTACGTATTTACATATACATATTAATCAATTAAAATCTTTTAACTGATTAAAGATTTAACAGCAACTTAGGTTTGTTTAATACATCCTCATCAGTGGTGTGACCCTTTGACCTTGTAAATTCTGTGTCTGATACTACCTCTCTCACTAACACCCAAAGAAGGACTGAAGCTCTGAAGGCTTGTGTTTTCAAGTAAACCTGCTTGACTGTAACCTGGTGCTGTGTGATTTCTGACCTTGTCCACCCCAGTCCATCACCGGCACCTCTACATTATGCACATCATAGACAGCATGTTCAGTTCAGATAATATCTTCACCAGTCATGAATTATTGCGGGTGATTTTTTTTTGTCATCTTTGTTTTTATTAAAGTTTAATTTATAGGTAATGACTTTGCCCCTTATTGCAGCCTTTTCATCAGGTTATAATTTTCATTACTTGTCCTGCCCAAAACATCATGGCAATGATGCTTGAGAAATGCCCTAAAGTTTGTCTTAAGTATCTTCTTAAACTAAATTCAATGGTCAGATTGAATGTTGGGAAAGGAAAGTTCAAATGTTAATTAATCACTACTGACTACTAGCATAATAAATACCTGTCATTATTTGTTTAACCTCTTAAAATAAAGGTTAATTAATTTATTCAATAACTTGTAAAGACCTTAAGATTCTTTAGATCCAGATTACACTCTCTCAAGGCCAAGGCTTCAACGTTGAGTGTATATCTGGTTAATTACTGATTCACCTGTCCATCATCAGATCTGGCTGGGTTACACTGTCTGCTTCTTTTGCTTTATACCAAGATGATCCTGTGTATCATTATCCATAGCCAGCTGTCCGCTCCAAACTATCTAAACTCACTCCTCCCCAAGATCAGTGTAGCTCATGCACTTCTTTCTTACTTAAATTATTCTGTTCAGTTGTTTCTGTTCCATCTTTTCCTTCACATCAACATCCTCATCCTTCAGGTTTCCCTCATCCTAGCACAAAATCATGTTATCTCTTTTTAGTTTCTCATTCACATTTCATTTCATGCTCTGTCCAAGGACATGTCATCTAGGCGACCCATGTTCTTTTTAATTCATTGCATTCCCCCTGAATTCCTGACCACTCAACCGCTCTTCCTGACCCCTACATTAGCTGATATGATAAATGATTCATTTAGGATACTCTACTCAAGTTCTTCAAAACTGCTAACTTTAATCCTATTTGAAAACATTTACCTAACTTCCATCTTTATAAATCGTTGTCTCATCTCCAATCTTCCTTTTATCTTCAGAGGCCTTGACTATGGTAATCCATGCTTATCTTTTTCACAAATGTTTGTGGTTCTCAATTAGGTTTCAGCCTTGCCACAATACTGAAGTAGTCCCAACCAAAAAAAAGCCGCAAGTTACATCTTATAGCGTAGTCACAATGGTGCATTACTGCCTTCTTCAAACTCATTGCAACCTTTAACACAGTCCACTATATGACTCTTTGCCATCATCTCTTTTTTTCCATAGTTATTTTGAAATTCATTTACAGGATGAGGGTGTCGTGGGCCAGGCCAGCATTTATTACCTATCCCTAACAGCCCACAGGGTTGTTTAAGAGTCTACGACATTGCTGTGGGTCTGAGGTCACATGCAGGGCAGGCCAGGTAAGGATGGGAGCTTGCTTTCCTAAACAACATTAGTGAACCAGATGGGTTTTTCCGACAATCAACCATGGATTCATGGTCATCATTAGACTCTTAATTCCAAATAATTTATTGAATTCAAATTCCACCATCTGCGATGGCAGGATTCAATCCTCAGTCCCCAGAGCATTAGTTAGGTCTCTGGATTAATAGCCTAGTGATAATACCACTAGACCATCGCCTCCTCACTGCAGTTTATTGGACCTGCTCATGTTTAGCTCATATCAATCATAACCAAAACGTTTCTAACAATGGATCACATTAGTCCCTCAAGGATATATCCTTTGCCCAATCTTTCTCACCAAGTTTTAAAGTCAAGTATTTGCATTTGTAGTAGTTGAAATTTAATATTTGTAGTATTGGAAAATAATCCCTGATGCCTATATTGCATTTGCATTTGTATTTATCTACAAAGTGCGTATTGAAAATAACATGCCATGATTAGTTGTGTATATTTCTGTGCAACTGCAATACTTACATGGAGAAATTACCAGCTTTATTTGGAATGGCACTTGTATGACAGATATCAATATTACCATAAGCAATTATCATGGATTATGAGCAGTCCATCCATTTAACTGAAATATTCTAACAGACATCAAAAACACAACTTTAATCAATTGTCTTTACCGTAATACAGTAAATTGACATTTGATATTGTTGGAAGGAGAGAAATGCCAAAGAAATGAGATGTCAATGAGAAACTAAAAAGAGATAAAATGTGTCTAGTAGCACAAGTCAATCTTTATTCAGAGCTCTTTACCATGCAGCACGGGAGAGGTTCCTGGAACAGTGTCCACTGAACACTCTGCCCCTCCCAGTCAAGTACAGCATTTTCATACTTTCCCATCACAATAATTACATGCAACATGAATGTCATTGTTGGTTGTGTCTCCCCAATCTATATAACCAATCCTGTAAACACACGATCAATGATTGACGTCTCTATGGATGGTCCTAAGTCCTCCCATGAACTCATGACCTTACCATACATCCTTGTCACTAGTCCTTGGGATCTTACAATGAGTGCTGTATTTTTCCATATTCCAATATACTAATAACCGCACTTACTCTCAGACACTCGCCAGCTGCCTCACGTTAATTAACAATAATTTATCACTTAGGACCTTTTGAATTTTGTTATATAATTTATTTTTCTCACTGCTTTCATTATAAGAGATACAAACAGATGCTAATTTTTAATAATTATTATGAAATTTGTAATATCAGTTTCAATTTAAAGTTAGTTATATGTATAAAGTTATATGGTTATACCTAATGTTATAGTTCTTTAGCAAGACTAACAAACTGGGGCAATCAAACAAACACAGTCTTTCTATTTTGCAGCTGTGTGTTGGTTCTCAAGAGAAGTATGATTCTCAGGTGGGCACCAAACCCCCTCACCATCTTTACTTCAAACACCTTTCACGCTGGGTTTCACACCAGATGGCACACGTTCAAACTCCATTGATAAGGGTGAAATTCATTCACTTTCACAGATCTCTGCGTGCTGATCTGTGAAGCTCACTTCCTTATTTTTCATGTTTTACAATCTCCTATGCTTTCTTAGAGGTTGTCCATTTACACTATTTTTTGTTCCTTCTTCTCTGCTAATAAGCGGGGCCTCTTTTTATTGTCTATGGTTGGCTGCACATAAGAATTTGACTAAATCCCTGCATGGAAGCTTGTAGGTTTACGTTTTTGATTTCACACCACTCATATGGGTATGCTTAATATGTAACAACAATTACCCAAAGAGCCTGGATTATAGTGGGACGATACTTTACTTTTGGTTCTTGCTAAACTACAAACATCATGCTGGTTGTTTCTAGACGTCTCTTATCTAGGTTTTCCAAGACGCGGAGGTGCTGGTGTTGGGCTGGGGTGGACAAAGTCAGAAGTCATGTGACACCAGGTTATAGTCCAACAGGTTTATTTGAAATCACTAACTTTTGGAGCACAGCCCCCTCGTCAGGTGAAGTGAGAGACAACAGCACACAGACACACAGAGTTTATAGGCGGAGAGATCATGGGCAGAGAAATCAAAAGATCATACAAACTGGTGAGTGGAGTGTTGAATAATAAGTCTCTGCTGGTGACCGAGAGGGTTATATGGTGTGAGTAAAGTGTCAACAGCTGAAAATCTAGAAAAGGGATGACCTATAATCCAATTAAATGAAGCAAAGAGATAATTACAAAACATTAAAAATAAGGTGGTGCTGGAGACAAACTAAATGACTGGTATAACATGATATTTTGCCATTTAGTCATTTAGTTTGCTATCCATGCCTCCCTTACAGGGATGCCTCACTGACTATACTCCCCTGACTTCTCTCACTGAGCCCTTTCATTATCATATTCGGTGACCCTGTACAGAGGC
The DNA here is from genome assembly GCA_024137785.1 of Ginglymostoma cirratum. Taxonomy (NCBI): domain Eukaryota; kingdom Metazoa; phylum Chordata; class Chondrichthyes; order Orectolobiformes; family Ginglymostomatidae; genus Ginglymostoma; species Ginglymostoma cirratum. Next base: position 4,430,333 of record JAHRHZ010000074.1, on the reverse strand, counting down.
CATAAGTCTGACTGTGAATGTCTGCTATATTTAATTGTCAACCCCTTTCAGCCATCTTGCGTTAGCTAAAATTTCCCAGGCAGCCATCTTGTCAACTTCGGTTATGGGCAGCTGCAACAATATGAATAGAACTTCTGTTCGTGAACTCGTCAAATCCTTGCTTCTGTCAAGTAGGCTTGCTGACAGAATTGCAGGTTGGTGAATTGGGCCTACAATACTGTAAATGCTTATGACTTTCAAACCATGGTTAATTGATCCCAACCATACACTTATTTTATTGCCATGTTAACTCACATTTGAATTTGTTGGAAGCTAATGTTAATTTGTATTAAAACAGCTCAAGTGAAGCTTTACATTTACAAAGTGACTTTGCACAGGATATTAAATGTTAAATTTAAAATTGCCACTAGACTGATAATTGTTCAAATAAAATAACATAAACCTCTCCTATAATTATGTAAATTTTGCAATGCTTTTCAATGGCTCAAGAAGACACAGGGGAAAAATATTCTTTCACAGACTAGCATTTCTAGTTTTTTTATTAAACTAGGATTAACAAGTGATCAGTGACACACAATTTAATGCCAGAACAATGCAGCTCCAAAATGAGTTAGGCTATTAATTAAGCTGTGATTTAATGGGTTTAGAAAAATGGGTAGAATAAGGACAAATAAGTATATTTATGTTTCCACAGATGCTTCCAGTCCTGTTGCCTTTCTCCAACATTTTCAGTGTTTGTTGATGACATGTCGGGAAGGACGCTCACACAAAATTGTGAGCAGAGATGAACTCAATTCTTATGAACAGTATACGGGCTTATTACATGTTACTGAAACGCTAGTTACATTACTTGAGATACATAATTGTCTCATCAGACTCAACCTAACAGCAAGTTCAAACAAGTACGTCTGAAACATTCTCACATAGCTTTAGTAACAAACGGAGAGTTGGTTGGCTCCTCCCAGGTACACTCCTTAATACAACAAATGACAACATTTATCCTCTGATATCCATTAATGTGATGGCTTGTTGTGAGGCAAAGTTTTACAGGGCATTTGTGAAACCGCACCTGGAGTACCGTGCATCAGAAAATTTCTGATGAAGGGTTTAGGCCCGAAACGTCAAGTTTTCCTGCTCCTATGATGCTGCTTGACCTGCTGTGTTCATCCAGCCCCATGCTTGTTATCTAAGATCCTGAGGAATTTGAATGGGTGGATATTGAAAGGATGTTTCCTCTTGCAGGAGAATCTAGAATTAAGCGTAATAGTTTAAAAATAAGATGGTGCCCATTTAAGGCAGAAATTAGGAATTTTTTTTTCCTCAGGGTTGTGAGTCTTTAGACATGCCTTCCTCAAAAGACAGTCAGTGCAGAAACTTCAAATATTTTTTAAGGCAGAAATAGATTAGATTCTTAATTATCAAGAGGATGAAACATGTGTGAATATAGAGTTGAGGTTAAAATCAGATCAGCCACAATCTTGTTGAATGGTGGGGCAGGCTTGAAGGGCTGAGTGGCCTACTCATGTTCCTTGTTCGTATATTTGTAACCCTTATGCAACAAATCCCATTCTAATTCTAGACTCACTGTAAACCTCTGATCACTCACACTGATGCCCCAATCACTCATTCTGACCCCCACCACAGATATCTTACATCACCCACAGCACCTGACCCAGACTCAACTCTCAACTTTCTGAATCTGTCCATCTTTCCAGACTCAGCCAGCTCTCTTTATCCTTTGACCCAATCTAACCCAAATCAACTGTCCTACCCCCACCTGACACAACCCAACTCAGCTCTACTCCCTAGACCCAAACAGATTTAATTGCCCCTCACCCCGACCAGACCCTAATAATTCCTATTCTCCCTCACCAATTTCTGAAACCAAACTAATTCCCTCAACTTCAGACCTAATTGGACTCATCCCTGGCTCCCATATATACCTTCCACCCACTCTGACAAGACCCTGACCCAGCTACCCAGTTGCCTACTCTGCCACACTATTCACCATGCCAATTCCTCCAACGTAATCTGCCCTGCCACCTTATCCGCTCAATGCATGTTACAAAGCCTATAACCATGCCATCCTTATTACTTTACCACACAGTCAACTATGCCCTGAACCTCCACTCTGTCTCCTTGCCACCTTATTTTTCTTTTCACCATGGCCCTTGCTCAAATACTGCACATTGTAATACCTTTAAAAACTCACCTCACCCACATTCCTTCACCAATACACAGGACAGCAGTTTAAATGTCAGGCAGCTGTTCAGTTTGTGAGTGGAAGAATGAACTTACCAAAATATGGCAGTCACAGCTCAAAGAAAGAGCATGGTTTGGCCCCTCTCCAGTGTCCTATACTGCAATGATTCAGAAGCATTAGAGATATGCTAAGCATTTCTGAGGCCCCAGCATGAGGATTTGGACCTAAAAATGCACTAGACACAGACAGAATGAGAGGATAAGTTCAAAAGCCACACTCCAACAGTGATGTCTGCTCTTAGAAGACTTGGATCTTGATGTGGCATCGTGTCAAAGACCTTCTAGTCTTCCAAGTATACCACATCTACAGGACCCCCTTTATCCACATTATTTGTTACTTCTTCAAAGAGCTAATAAGTTAGTCAAACAGGTATCATTTCTGCAAAACCATGTAGACTCTGCCTATTTACATTAAGACAATAGATTCTGACATTTTTGCTATGTTAGGTTAATTGGTCTGCAGGCTCCTGCTTTCTATATCCCCCTTTCTTAAATAGAAGAGATATATTTGCAATTTTCCAATCAGATGACACCTTTTCAAAATCTAAGGAGTTTTGGTAAATTAAAATCAAAGTATCTACCATCCCATCAGCCACTTTTAATTCTCTAGGGTGAGGTCTATCAGGACCTAGGGGCCTGCCCACCTTTAGTTAAGAGCAGAGGCTTGGGGACCGCTTTGCAGAACACCTATGCTTGGTTCACACTAAACAACTGCACCTCATTGTCACGAACCATTTCAACTCCCCCTCCCATTCCTCAGACGACATGTCCATCCTGGGAATCCTGCAGTGCCACAACGATGCCATCCGAAGGTTGCAGGAACAACACGTCATATTCCTCTTGGGAACCCTACAGCCCAATGGTATCAATGTGGATTTCACAAGCTTCAAAATCTCCCCTCCCCCTACCGCATCCCAAAACCAGGCCAGCTTGGCCCCGCTTCCCTAACCTGTCCTTCCTACCACCTATCCCCTCCTCCCACCTCAAGCACCACCCCATCTCCTACCTACTAACCTCATCCCACCCCCTTGACCTGTCCGACCTCCCTGGACTGACCTATCTCCTCCCTAACTCCCCACCTATACTCACCTTTACTGGGTCCATCCCCACCTCTTTGACCTGTCTGTCTCCTCTCCACCTATCTTCTCCTCCATCCATCTTCTATCCGCCTCCTCCTCTGTCCCTATTTATTTCAGAATCCCCTTCCCCTACCCCATTTCTGAAGATGGGGCTAGGCCCGAAACGTCAACCTTCCTGTTCCTCTGATGCTGCTTGGCCTGCTGTGTTTGTCCAGCTCTACACCTTGTTATCTCGCCTTTAGTTATAATGTTTTTTGCAGTGCTCCATCCCTGGTGTTTATAATCTGATTTTATAATTTCTCCCTCCTTTTCATTTCTCAATTTACCATTATTTCTTCCTTTTCTATTTTTACTTCCACAGAACCACTTTCTAAAGGACCAATGTTCACTTCAGTTACTTTTCCATTTTTTAATTACCTGTACATACTCTGTTTTTATATTTCTAGCTAGCTTTCTGACAAACTTTAATTTCTCCCTCGTTTTAAGTCATTTTTTAAATATTCTATCCAAACCTCTGATTCATTATTCATGGAAACTTTTCCTTGTTCTTTCAATGTGAGACTATCTTTTACATTTTTTTAGTTAGCATAATAATGCATCATTCTCCAAGATTTCACATTAGCCAGATCCAACTTCACACCCTTACTATTATTTAAGTTTAAAACTCTAGCCTCAGACCAACATTTCTCTCCCTGAATGTGAAATTCAATCATGTTATGATAAGGGGTATCTAGGCTTCCATCCTAATTCTCTCCAATGAGTTCATTGTCCTGTCTCATTAAGCATTACCAGGTCCAGAATAGCTTGTTCGAGAATATGCTGCTCTAAGAACACATGCTGAGAAGTCATCTTTCAGGCTACCTTTGCCCATCTAATTTGTCCTATCTTTATGAAAATTAAAATCACTCATAATTATTACCATACCTATCCCACAAGTCCCATTATTTCTTCTTGCATATGCCATCCTACAGTGTATTTACTGTGATGGGCCTTAGAAACTATTCACAAGTGATTTTTTTTTATCTTTGCTACTTCTTATCAGAACCAAAATTAATTCTACATCTTTAGAAATATGGTCATCTATCACTAACATTATGCTTCATTAATAGTGCTACCTCACCATATTATCTTAGTTTCCTGTCCTTGTGAAATGTCATGCACTCTAGAATATTATGGCATTGTCTCTGAAAAGGCTATCAAATTTCAAGATTATTGCTATGTAATCCAGCAATTCATCCATACAAGATGTGACTGATAAAGTCCTTGGTAGGTAATTGAGGGGTTACAGTGCATAGATCAGTCTGTTAAGCCAATGTAGCATTGGATAGAAAATTACATTTCTAAATATATTTACTGACATTGATGACTCTTGTGAGATCATTGACCTTCTTGTGGCACTATATCAGGATCCTTGTGAGTAGATTCCTGTTATTGGCTGTCACAGCTAACTGACTGCATTGTCTTCTGAGTTTGCCTGCAGTGTGAATTGGCTCCAAATAGTTAGATAGAATATCTCCTTCTCTGCAACTCCTTGACCAAGGCTTCCAGCACAGTACTAAAACAATCTTAGAAACAAATCTCTGATATCCTGACATCATGATGCCTACATTCACATTCAGGTCTTTTCTGATTTTATGGTCTGTGGTTCTTAAATCTTATAGTAGTGATGCAAGTTTAAAACTGTGTGTGACTAAACCCTCAAGAAGAATCATAATACGTAAGACATTCAAATGTAGCCCTGAGCAGGAGTAAAGATCTTAGAAATAAAAGTTTGGATTTATCAATGAGTAATCATAGAAACAAAATACAACTGACTCTCTTGGTGACTATTATATGTATTTTTCAGGATGCAGAATGGAATAGTCACAAAGTATTATTCCCAGGTTCACTGTGTTCCACCTTGGGGAACATTATAAACATTAAAGAGACGATGAATGTAATATGTTAGTCAATAACAGTAAATCAGTAAATCCATAGTCGTCCATAAGGATAAAACCTCCCAATTATGCTTGAGACATTCGAGACAGGCATGCAAATAATCAATCATAATAATTTCAGAATTTTCACATTAAGCAGAAAAATACTCAACAAGATCAAAATAAATTATTAAATAAAAACCAAAAGAACTGCAGATGCTGTAAATCAGGAACAAAAACAAAGTTGCCAGAAAAGCTCAGCAGGTCTGGCAGCATCCATGAAGGAGAAAACAGAGTTAACGCTTCGGGTCCAGTCACTCCTTCCCCACCGGACCCAAAAGGTTAACTCTGTTTTCTCCTTCACGGATGCTGCCAGATCTGCTGAGCTTTTCCAGCAACTTTGCTTTTGTTCAAAATAAATGATTGTCTGGAGCAGCATAGAATTTTGGTTAAAAGGGGCCTAACTTCTCAGTATTTGATTGCAACACAATTTTCTTGTAAAGCAGGCAAGGCAACCCGTCTCAGAATGCATGCTCAGAACATTTGTTCCAGGAATCTTTCTTTTCCTCACCATGTATCAGTGCCAATCCAAAGCAGCAAATTATAAAAATGTTTTACATTTCGATTCAGTGAAATGTGATGGCAAAAGCTTTGCATCACAATGGCTTTCTTGCATCCCAAGATGAGAAAGCAAGTTGTTGGTTAACAATTGAATAGAGTTCAGCTCCATTAACGACTCTGTATATAATGAAGCACTCCTTGTCAAGGTCCAGCAAGACTTGGACAACATCAGGTTTGGACTGATAATTTGTAAATGATGTTGACTGGACTGCTCTACAGAGAGTGGCATGGACTCAGTGAACCAAAGGTCCTCCATTGTGCCAGTATGACTCATGTCATAAAAGGATAACTGTGATTGTCACCGTCTGGAAAAGATCCATCACCTCTCTTTCATGCTCATCAGATGTTTTGCAGCAAATCATACCATTAACATTTTGAGGGTGGCAACTGACCAGCAGCTTAATTAAAAGAGCCATTTCAACAAAGTAGACAGTAGGTCAGACCAAAGGCTAGGAACTGTTTGAAGAATGATTTTCCATGTTGAATCCTCAAATCAAGATCATGTTGGAATAACCAATACTTAGCTGGGCAGGTACAGTCACAATGGCGCATGAGTAACAATGACATCACACAAAGCAAGGCATGCTGCTGAAAAAATGGGCGGCATTTTCCTCTCTCTAGACATAGAGTAGAAGTTAGCAGAAAAGGCAAATAATTTGTAGGGTTGGCACCAGACAGGTACATGTCCCCTTCCTGCCAACTCAGCAATTAAGTTTGGGCAGGAAGGTCCTTGACCGATTTTCGTGACCCAGTCAATTAACAACCTCTTAAAGGCCTCAATCTACCACCAGCCCCATTACTTGCCTTGCCAGCAAAAGGGAAAATGACTGGCCTTCTGATTAAATAAACAGGGCTGCTGCGCTAGGAGGGGTCCTCCACTTGCCCCAAACCTGGAGCATTTAAGGGAATGGAAGGAGGGGCAGTTGAAAGTCACACCTCATGATCCTGTCTCTGACCTCTCTGACTCCCCTTTTCCTGTGAGTCCCATTCTATATTACTCCCAAAACAATCACTTACCTTTTTGCTAGGCTTTTGATGAGTTGCTGCTGCACACAAAGGCTGCCAGCCTTTGATTGGCAAAGGAATCATGTGGTCAAGATGCTTGGCAGTGTAATTTTAACTATGCAATTGATATTTTATCCAGTGAGCTTTCCCACTGTTGGGGGCAGGGGACTCATCCCTGAAGTTACCTGCCCCTACATATGCCTGCAAGTTGGAAAATCCTGGTCAATGACTCAACTATTGAACTAAATTTCCTCTCCATTTACCACAAGAAATCATATCTACAATATGTACCAACTACAGAATACATTGCAGCAACACATCAACTGTCCTCTTTGCACCTCAGAGTCCCATAAGTACTTATGAATGACAAAGACAAGAGAAAGCAGTACTTGCATTAGTGAGGTGCCGTTCGCAACCTCAGGATACTCATATGCAGTTTGGAGACAATTGAGTAGTTTTGAAGTATGGGACGCAAAGCCAACAATTTGCAAAACAGCAAGGCCACTTAAGCATCAATGTAATATCAGCCAGTTAATTGGGTTTTCAGTTATGTCGGTTGAAGGATAATGATTAGTTAGATCACTAGGAACGAATCCTTTAAAATAGTTATTGAATTGTTTACATGCATTTGAGAGGAAAGTCTCAGGCAAAAGGTAATGCAGCTCTCCTTCAGTACAGCACTGCAGTATCAAAATAAGTTTTGAGTTCAAGTCTCAGACATTGTAATCAAACTTATTACCATCTCCCTTACATGGAGTACAGGGTTAACTGGACCTTTATCCTAAGAATAGCTCGTGTGCATGCACATAAGGAGCTATGAAAGGAGCTATGTCTTAGTGACGTCAGACCACATGGAGTTAGAAATAAACATAGAGAGAATGCCAGAGAAACTCAGCAGCTCTGGCAGCATCCAGGGAGACAGAAACAGTTCAAGTTTTGAGTCCAATATGACTCTTTTTTTTCTATTCTGAAGAAGCCATTGCCAGTTTTGTTCTGCACAGATACTGCCAGAGCTGATGAGTTTCGCCAGCATTGTCTGTTTTTGTTTCAGATTTCCAATATCCACATAATTTTACTTTTATTCACATGGGGTTAAAATTTGAGTCTGTAGAATTCAGGAAGATGTTCTCCCTTAACTTATCTCGTGTCTAATTATATCCAATAAAGCTTGCAATAAAGCTTTTAGTTTATTTATCCAAATATGATCTCATGGCATCTTACAGACAAGATTGCTTAGAGAGCCATAGTGAACACCAGGGCATAAATATCTATTGACTCCAAGTCAGAGACCACGTTGACACAAGGATATAGATTTATTCTTTCATGCTATGTCAAAATCCTGGAATTTCTTACCTCACATAATAATCAAGCACCATTAGCTCAAGAGTCCCAGCTGCTTAAATGTTTCAATGCCTACAATATTCTTGGAGCCACTTTGGAGAAGAACAAACACATTAATCACATCCTATGAACAAATAAACTAAATTAAGCAGAGAATAGAGGTCAAACCAAGGAATTTGTTGGTCTATTCGCCTGAGGATCTTATTAACTAAACTGAGGTACCAAGTAATCTGTAACATTTCACCTCAATTGTTCATCCTCAATTTCTTTCAAATTATGTAAATTCAGATTTTTTTAAAAATTAACATTCAGTAACATTGCAATGCATTATTGCTATAAAGTTGCTATTTTTCTAAATTGACCAATCAACATTTCCCCATGCTGGAAATCATATTTAAAGCATAGCACAAAGGAGTCCAACCGAATATGATGAAAGCATTAGACATAGCAGAAGTATTTGAAAGCCTACCAATAAAAATTGCAGCTTAGGGTGTTAAATGAAACTCAATTTCTTTAGCCAACCCTCAGCTCCATCCTGACGATTATTACAGACTGAATTGAAGTGTTCATAACATTATTGTTCTATTTCACCCACGGCTGAACATTTGACCTTATATCCACACCATAAACTAAAATTCCTACTTACACCTTTGTAACATCAGATTCATTATCAGATCATTCATGCTCTTATTGAATAGTGGAGCAGACTCAATGGGCAAATGTCTCTCTTCTGCCTCTTCATCCTATAGTCTAATTCAACATCTCTGTTAAACACCAACTTTGGTCTCTGGCATATCCTTGATTATCTAACTCCACTATCATCAACAATGCCTTCAGCTGGCCCTCTTAGGCCACCTACTAGAAGTCTCCATCTTTCTTCTTCTTTATCTCATTCCTCAAGGGCTCCCTCATTAACCAAGCTGTTGGACACATAATATCTCTTTAAGCGGTTTAGTGTCAAATTTTAGTGTAGTGTAGCACTGTATAAATAAACAATGTTGCGTTTTTCCTATTATCAGATTCACCTCAATCAGGCTTGTTCATGAGTCAGTATGTCATGCTAGATTTCCCATCCATCCTCTATGTTATTCCAGGTGCTAATATTTAAAATAAGGAATAATTTCTTCATTCTTGCATCAACTGACTTATGAAATAAAGTGCAAACAAGGATAGTTAGTATTGATCTACTAAGAATTTAAAATCATGTTTTGATTGTGAAAAGTGATATGGGGCATGTATCAGACTATGAAAAAGCTATAGTCTGCCCTCATTTACAATAGATAAGTTTTCTTGACCCTCATTTTCTGGCACTGCAAAACATTAAATTCAAGGAACTTTAATATTGTTACAATTTTCTCCAACAGTTCTCTTTTGTTATATCATCTAAAATTTTAAAAAACGATCACTGACTAAAACTAAATTGACTAAATGGATTACTGTCAATTTCTCACTTTACGTATTCTTATTTCCACAAAGCATTCAGTCTACTCTTATGATAACAAGCAGTGATTGCAACTGAGAACTCTCGGATGGTAAAATTAAACAGAGTTTAAAGTCATTGGATTCAACTTGTCAGCTGCACTCTCTAAGAACATTGTTTCCATTTGCTATCAAGAATCAAAGAACCAAAACTGTCAAAAACTTAATGTAAAACAGAAATTGCTAGACAAACTCAGCAGGTCTGGCAGCATCTCCCTCAATCGACACTGTCAAACCCGCTGAGCTTCTCCAGCACTTTCCATTTTTATTTCAGATTTTATTTCAGATTCAGCATTCACAGTATTTCGCTTCTATTGTCAAAAATGTGAAGCTGATTCTCATTCATTATAATTTGTACAAGGACTCAGAGTGATTGCTTTGTCATCAGTTATTCATTAGGCAAGTCCCAAAAATAAATCAACCATATTCCTTAGCACACTAACTTGAAGGTGTTCCCACCACAGCCAATCTAGCAATGTCATTGTTATAAGATCATAAGACCACAAGAAGTAGGTGCAGAATTAGACTGTTTGGCCCATTCAGTCTGTTCCACCATTCAATGAGATCATGACTAATCTGAAATTCCTCAACTCCACTTTCCTGCCTTTTTCCATAACACTTGATTCACTTACTGATTAAAAAATGTCTATCACAGCCTTGAATATGCTTAATGACCCAGCCTCAAAAGTTCTCTGTGGTAAAGAATTCCATAGATTCACTACCCTCTGAGAGAAGAAATTGTTGTTTCCCAGCTAGCCAGCCCACACTGCTATTCATTGTGTAAGGCTACTGTAGTTCAAAGCAGGACTGTCAAAGCCTAGAGCTGCTTGAAGTTATCCTACAAGGTAATCTGCAGTCAACAGCTTTCCATCAGCCATACTGCAGACACTAATCACCAGAAAAGACAAAGGCACCCTCAAAACGAGCAAAAATTGTGAAATAAAAGCAAAAGATTGCAGATACTGGAAATCTGAAACAGACATAGGGAATGCTGGGGAAACTCAGCAGGTAAAGCAGCATCTGCAGAGAGAGAAACAGAGTTAGTGTTTTGAGACCTGTATGATTTCTTAAGAGTTAACAATGGTAATAGCTCGTTTCTGTTTAGATACATTGTTTGATTTAACACATGAAGGTTGGCAGATTTTAACATTAGATGGAAGAACTCAGTCGTGGTGTATTATAGATAAATATGATGGTGAAAGATTGTGGAACCCATGTTGGTCTGGAGACTTTTGGTGGAAACGAAGTCTCCTAATCTGCTCTCTGCCAGCCCACAAAGGGTCCACCTTTCCTTTCCATCTTGTCTTCCTGAGATGACCTCCACATCTTGGAGAAATAGCTGTAGAATCTGATGATGTGTTTGTGCTGCAGCAACCATATTAAAGGGACTGGCTGACCAAAAGAAACTCCTGTTGTTACCTACAGTAGGTGCATTGAAAGGATTTGCAAGTTGATAATCAACCTGTTTAGCCATGATGTAATCATACCTTTCATGGCCATGAAGTCAGAGAGGGACTCCGGCTCAGACGTAAGACCACTCTGCCACAAGACGTCCATAGTAGGGGGTCAACATACAATGGGGGCAGCACTTTTCCATGTAACCAGCTTCTGATTCTTCAGTGAGGGCTGAAGTTAGCAGATAGGGCCAATTGGTACAGGATAAATGCATTGAGATAACAGTATACAGGCATTCACCAAGGGAATATCTCAGTGTAGTGTTGCACATTTATCAAATGGAAGAACACACAATTCCTGAACATCTCCTTGTGGGCAACAATAGCACGCAGAGTCATGCAAGTGCAGTTGATGGTAAGTTGCAACATTGGGAATCCTACTAAAGGAAAAGGCACAGTCCTTGTCACGCTTGGTTCTTCTGAGAGATGGACAATGAAGTATTTTCACCTTGTGTGTGTGTCCTCTGTATGTTACAATGGATGGTACACTGAAAAATATTGGTGGCGACTCCAGTCCCCACCTGGAAGAAGCCAGCAGGTGAGAGTTAACAGGGTTTTGATATGAGGCTCCAGGTTTTGAAAGGTGGCACAGCTCAATGACCACCTCTGTTTTGAAACTGAGTCAACTCAGACATTGCTCCTACAAAAAGAGAATGTAGTCTAACTACAGTCTGAAATTTTTTGGTGAGTTGAACTTTTCTTTGGAAAGCCTTCCCTCTCCTCCCTCCATCACCATCACTCTGTCTACCAGTATGGCTGCAGTGAGTCACCTCTAAATTATCAAAGCTTCTTTGACAGCACATCCAAATTTATAAAATCTATCACATCGAAGGGCAAGAATATAATGCCTGGGGAACACTACTGCCTCCAAGTTCTTCTCTAAGCCAACCACCATCCTAATTTGGAAATATATTGCCCTTTCTCTGTGGCTGGTACAAATATTGGAACTTCCTACTTAATAATATTACAGGGGTATTTCTGCCAGTCAGAAATCATAAAGGTGGCTCAGCACAACTATTTTAGGGGCAACCAGGGGTGGACAATAAATACTAGCCTCATCAATAATACCTGCATTATATGAATGAATAAATAAACATATTTTTTTCAAAAAGTGCACGTTCAACTTGCCTCCTTTTTTATTTGGTCAGTTTGGTAATAGCTTAAGGAAATCTAGACTTAGATTTGAGATGAAGTTAAATTCACTTTTTTTTTAGAAAATCACAATATCAAATGAGGATTTTAATTGCTGTGATAATGACCTACCCACCTGTAGTAATTTACATCCAAATTTGTTGAGTTGTGTACACACAGGCATCCAAACATTGCTTGGTTAAATGTAGAAGTGGGTGCTTTGCAGCAGAGTTGCAATCATTCCTGTTAAATCAATTATTTTAATTACCCACCCACCTATCTGTTCTTTGAGATTAAAACTTGCATTTCCTGTGTCTACCATATCAAATCTCTATCATAAAAGCATCAATTAGATCATCCTCTTGAACTTAAGAAAATACAAATCAAGTATCTGGAACATGTTCTCATACTTTAAGTCTTGGTATTATTCAGTTGTAAACCTGTCTGGTAAGAACCATTTGTATTCCAGCCTCCTCAAAATAAGCACCAACTTCCTATTAATCGTCTTGATTACTTTTTGAGCTTTTGTACTACCATTGAGTGAGTTTTGTAGAAGGACAGCTGAGTCCCTTTGATCATCCACTATTCCTAATTACTGATCAAATATTCTGATTTGTTTTTCTTGGAACCAATGTGAGTGATCTCACACTCGCCCACGCTGAACTCCATCTGCCACTGTTTCACCCACTCATTTAATCTGTTTATCTCACTTTCTAAATTCCCACTTGCATTGAACAACTTACTTTGCCTCCTAACTTTATGTCATCTGCAAACTTGAATATGCAATTCTCCATTCCTCTATTTGAATCATTAATAAATATACATCAATAAATGGATCCAAAACTAAGATGGATGATTAGTCAGCTAAAAAAGAAACACATTCACGAATCCATGTTTGATTTGCTTGGCACTGTTTGTCCAATGATTGGACATACGAGATTAGAATTGGAAAATTTACAGCACAAAACTAAATCTTTCAGTCCAAAGTGTCAGTGTTGTCTAAAAAAAACTATCCAAACTAATCACACTTTCCAGCTCTTCGTCCATAGCCTTCTATATTACACTATTTTGCATAACTCCAGCATATCTGACCTTGCCTGCTAGTTAAAATTCCTCATTCCTGACCACATCCTCACAAACCCCCTGATAGGCCTTATCTAACCATCTTGATACCCTTGAGGATCTGTGGAGAAGATCTTCCTACTCCATCACAGCTCTCCGTATTTCTCTTCCTCTTCACATTACTCTCAATTCCCACCATTCCCCCAACACCTCACCAAATATGTCACCTCACAATTTTCTGAAACTAATTCAAATCGTCATGTTTCATTCCTCAGTTTATTTGTGAGGAATAATTGGAATAGATGTCTTTCAGGTCATTACCAGTCACACCCTGCCAAGTTTGAATGCATAATGACAGCTTCCAGAGACAGACCTGCATGAACACCTTCTTATGTTGCGCTCTAGCTGTACAGTGACAGAGTAATACCTTCGCTGATGAAAATAACTCTTGGTTGCTGTGGTGTGGTGCTCCATCCAATTCAATTGTTCCTCTGAGCTAAAGTGTGGGAAGGAACATGGCAAATAGAGTTAATTAATACCAAAAGTATTAAGGGTATTGGTAAAATATGGAGTAGATCACAGATCAGCAATAATCTCATTAAATGTCAAAACAAGATAAAGGTGAGTCTACTCTTGACTTCATGGTGATACAGATTTGCGGATCCTTTTGTTCCAAAACCAGACTTAAGATTAACTCAAAAGAACCAAAGGAGTATCCTCTTCAAACTTGAATCATGAAATCTTTAAATACCATTTTCAATGAAGTGAGATCAACACGACCACTAGGTTTAACAGATGGAACAAACTATTGGAATGTTGAAGAGGCTTTGGGTGGGAGGTTGAGAGGACAGGCAAGGAAATGGAACACATATTAAATGGCACGATACTGATAATTATGGACGTTTGTCGAATAAAAGCAAAATATTGAGGATGTTGGAAATCTACTAGAAAATCAGAAAATGCAGGAGAAACTCAGCAGTTTTGATTGCATCCAGAATCAGGGGCTCACAGTCTCAGGATATGAGGTAGGCCATTTAGGTCTGAGTAGAGGAGAAATTTCTTCACGCAGAACGTGATGAGCCTATGGCATTCTTTGCCACAGAAACAGATTGAAACCAAACAGTAAATATTTTCAAAAAGGAGTTAGATATAGTTCTTAGGGTTAATGGAATCAAAGGGTATGGGGAGAAAGTAGGAGCAGGGAACTGAGTTGGATGATCATCCATAATCATATTGAATAGTGGAGCAGGCTTGAAGAGCTGAATGGCTACTCCTGTTCCTACTTCTTATATCTCTTTCTTGGAGAGACAAACAATGTTAACATTTCAAGTCTGGTATCATTCTTCTTTAAAACTTGAAAGAATTTTTGGTCTCAAAAAGTTGACTCCATTCCTCTCTCCACAGATGCTCACCAACATTCTCTGTGTTTGTTTGAGCTGATGAATCAGAACTCTTTCATTTTGAACATAAATTGATAGAAGTATGGAGGGTGCCAAAGGCACAGTATGTACTCTGGATGGGGGAGCATCAATGACCTTCACCACATTGGCTTAATGACATCATAACTAACTGAACTGGCCAAAAGCAGCTAGACTTGGTTTGCAGTACGTAGTGAGGGAACCAATAATACAGAAAAATTATTACACATCAACCTTACTAACCCTACCTGTTGCAGATCTATCTGCCCATGATAGAATTGAAAGGACTGACGACCAAACTGTCTTTATGGAGATGAAATCCTCTGCAGGAATACAGGAAAACATGCCAGGAAAAGCTAAAATGAGATGTTATGCCTGTGAAACTGCAACACAGGACTACTTGCATACCAATCAGTGTAAACAACATGTGACGGACAAAGTTATAGATCAAGCCAAAGGTCTGCAGTCTGATTACATTCAGCAGTGAGTGGTAATGAACAATTAAACAATCAAATGTGGGAGGGGGAGATTCAACAATGGGGGACCCTAGCACATCATTAAAAAAGACAAGGCCGTTGTCTTATCTTTATTTTCTTCTTTCCTCTACTCTTCAATTTTCTCCCTATTCAAAATTTAGTGATGAGCTCCCTCATCCAGCTGCAAATGCATTTCTTTCTGCTTTCTACAGGGATCGGTGCTGGGTTCACTTTTGCTAGTATTTACATTAATGAGTTAGATGAGAATGTAGAAGGCATGCTTGATAGGTTTGTGCATGATACCAAGATTACTGGTATAGTGGATGGTGAAGAAGGTTATCAATGATTACAAAGAGATCTTGATCAATTGGGGTAGTGAAGTGAAGATTTGTAGATGGAGTTTAATTTGCATAAATGTGAGGTATTGCATTTTGGTAAAACAAACAAGGGCAGGACTTAAACACTTAAAAGTAGGGCCTAGGGTTGTGTTGTAGAACAGAGAGACATAAGGGTTCAGGTACACAATTCTTTGAAGTTTGTATCACCATACACATAGGGTGGTTAAGAAGCCATTTAGCATGTTTGCCTTCATTGCTCAGATGTTTGAGTATAGGAGTTAGGACACAGAACATAGAACATTACAGCGCAGTACAGGCCCTTCGGCCCTTGATGTTGAGGCGACCTGTGAAACCAATCTGAAGCCCATCTAACCTACACTATTCCATTATCATCCATATGTTTATCCAATGACCATTTAAATGCCCTTAAAGTTGGCGAGTCTATTACTGTTGCAGGCAGGGAATTCCACGCCCTTACTACTCTCTGAGTAAAGAACCTACCTCTGACATCTGTCCTATATCTATCACCCCTCTATTTAAAGCTATGTCCCCTCGTGCTAGCCGTCACCATCCGAGGAAAAAGGCTCTCACTGTCCACCCTATCTAATCCTCTGATCATCTTGTATGTCTCTATTAAGTCACCTCTTAACCTTCTTCTCTCTAACGAAAACAGCCTCAAGTCCCTCAGCCTTTCCTCATAAGACCTTCCCTCCATACCAGGGAACATCCTGGTAAATCTCCTCTGCACCCTTTCCAATGCTTCCACATCCTTCCTAAAATGTGGCGACCAGAAATGTACGCAACTCACCAAGTGCAGCCGCACCAGAGTTTTGTACAGCTGCAACATGACCTCATGGCTCCAAAACTCAATCCCTCTACCAATAAAACCTAACGCACCATACACCTTCCTAACAACCCTATCAACCTGGGTGGCAACTTTCAGGGATCTATGCTCATGGACACCGAGATCTCTCTGCTCATCCACACTACCAAGAGTCTTACCATTAGCCCTGTACTCTGTATTCCTGTTACTCCTTCCAAAGTGAATCACCTCACACTTTTCCGCATTAAACTCCCTTTGCCACCTCTCAGCCCAGCTCTTCAGCTTATCTATGTCCCTCTGTAACCTGCAACATCCTTCTGCACTATGCACAAATCCACCGATTTTAGTATCATCCGCAAATTTACTAACCCATCCTTCTATGCCCTCATCCAGGTCATTTATAAAAATGACAAACAGCAGTGGCCCCAAACCAATCCTTGCGGTACACCACTAGTAACTGAACTCCAGGATGAACATTTCCCATCAACCATCACCCTCTGTCTTCTTCCAGCTAGCCAATTTCTGATCCAAACCACTAAATCACCCTCAATCCCATGCCTCTGTATTTTCTGCAATAGCCTACCATGAGGAACCTTATCAAACGCTTTACTGAAATCTATATACATCACATCAACTGCTTTAACCTCATCAACCAGTTTGGTCACCTTCTCAAAGAACTCAATAAGGTTTGTGAGGCACGACCTACCCTTCACAAAACTGTGTTGAATATCCCTAATCAAATTATTCCTTTCTAGATGATTATAAATCCTATCTCTTATAATCCTTTCCAACACTTTACCCACAACCGAAGTAAGGCTCACTGGTCTATAATCACCAGGGTTGCATCTACTCCCCTTCTTGAACAAGGGGACAACATTTGCTATCATCCAGTCTTCTGGAACTATTCCTGTAGACAATGACAACATAAAGATCAAAGCCAAAGGCTCTGCAATCTCCTCCCTAGTTTCCCAGAGAATCCTAGGATAAACCCCATCTGGACCAGGGGACTTATCTATTTTCACACTTTCCAGAATTGCTAACACCTCCTCCTTGTGAATCTCAATCCTGTCTAGTCTAATAGCCTGTATCTCAGCATTCTCTTCGACAACATTGTCATTTTCATGTGTGATTACTGACAAAAAATATTCATTTAGCGCCTATTCTATCTCTTCGGACTCCGCGCTCAACATCCCACAACTGTCCTTGACTGGCCCTAATCTTACTCTAGTCATTCTTTTGTTCCTGACATACCTATAGAAAGCTTTAGGGTTTTCCTTGATCCTACCTGCCAAAGATTTCTCATGTCCCCTCCTGACTATTCTTAACTCTCTCTTTAGGTCCTTCCTGGCTAACTTGTAACTCTCAAGCGCCCTAACTGAGTCTTCACGCCTCATATTTACATAAGCCTCCTTCTTCCTCTTGACAAGAGATTCAACTTCTTTAATAAACCATGGTTCCCTCACTCAACCACTTCCACCCTGCCTGACAGGTACATATTTATCAAGGACACGCTGTAGCTGTTCTATGAACAAGCTTCACATTTCAATTGTGCCCAGCCCTTGCGGTTTCCTTCCCCATCCTATGCATCCTAAATCTTGCCTAATCGCCTCATAATTGCCTTTCCCCCAGCTATAATTCTTACCCTGCGATATATACCTATTCCTTTCCATCGCTAAAGTAAACGTAACTGAATTGTGGTCACTATCGCCAAGATGCTCACCTGCCTCCAATTCTAACACCTGGCCTGGTTCATTACCCAGTACCAAATCCAATGTTTTCTTGCCTCTTGTTGGCCTATCTACATACTGTGTCAGGAAACCCACTTGCACACATTGGACAAAAACTGACCCATCTAAAATACTCAAACTCTAGCGTTTCCAGTCAATATTTGGAAAGTTAAAGTCCCCCATAACAACTACCCTGTTACTTTCGCTCCTATCCAGAATCATCTTTGCAATCCTTTCCTCTACATCTCTGGAACTTTTCAGAGGCCTGTAGAAAACTCCCAATAGGGTGACCTCTCCTTAGTCAAGGACAGTATTATGGTGGCAGAAAGGACGTTTGATGAGGACTCGTCTACTGAGGTAGTATGGGCTGATGTGTTTCTAACGTCAGCCCATACTTCCTCAGTAGGCGAGTCCTCATCAAACGTCCTTTCTGCCGCCATAATACTGTCCTTGACTAACAATGCCACACCTCCCCCTCTTCTACCACCTTCCGTGATCTTACTGAAACATCTAAACCCTGGAACCTGCAACAACCATTCCTGTCCCTGCTCTATCCATGTCTCCGAAATGGCCACAACATCAATGTCCCAGGTACCAACCCATGCTGCAAGTTCACCCACCTTATTCTGGGTGCTCCTGGCGTTGAAGTAGACACACTTCAAACCACCTTCCTGCCTGCCGGTACACTTCTGCGACCTTGAAACCTTCTTCATGACCTCACTACTCTCAACCTCCTGTTCACTGGAGCTACAATTCAGGTTCCCATCCCCCTGCTGAATTAGTTTAAACCCTCCCGAAGAGCATTAACAAATTTCCCCCCCAGAATATTGGTACCCCTCTGATACTGTTCCTTCTCTAAGAAGGTTTGATGTTCAAGCTGATAGCAGGGGTGGTGTGGAGGAGGAAGATGCTGGATGTGGTTTATTTAGATTTTCAACAAAATTCTGACAATGTCTCACGAGAGATTAATAAATAAAATTAGAGGGAATGTTTCAGTGTGGAGTGTAAATGTAATGTTGCCAAATCTGTAGATGGCAAAACTCAGTGGAAATGTGAGTTGTAAGGATAAAAATATGCTCCTAGGGGATTCAGTGAGGCTAACTGTATAGGCAATGATGTGGCAGATGGGATTCAATGTTGAAAAATGTGGGGTTCTGAGCTTTGGTCAGAAAAGCAACATTTCTTAAATGGTGAGAAACCAAGAAATATTGAACTTCAAATGGAATTTATTGTCTTTAGCCAAGAATTACTGAAAATTAGCATGTTAACAATTGAGAAGGGAAATGGAAAGTTTTCCCATATACAAGAGGATTTGAGTATGAGCAAATATTTCTTACCGTATTTATATAGTACCCAGGGTGTCATCAAGGTGCTATGTGAAATTTTGGCATTTGTACCTGCCACAAAAGGATTGTCAGAAAGGTGGCCAAACTAATTCCTGGCCCTCATTGTGCAGGTGCACTGAGACGAGGGAAAGTTTGTTTTGTTGTTGATCAATGATGCCCATAACCGGCTCTACAAGATGAGTTTGTACAGGACTTTGGTGATGCCTGTTCTGGAGTATTGTGTCCAGTACTGGCTTACAGGAAGGATATTATTAAGCTGGAGAGGGTTCAGAAAAGATTTACCAAGATGTTGCTGAGAATGGAGGGTTTGAATGAGAAAGAGAGGCTGGATCAGATGGTACTTTTTTCACTGGAGTGTAAAAGGTTGGTGGGGTGACATTTTGGAGGTTTATAAAATTATGAGGTCTATGGATAAGGTGAATAGCAGGTGTCTTTTCTCTAGAGTAGGGGATTTCAAGATGATGGTGCATATTTTTAAGGTGAGATGGGGAAGATTTAAAAAAGACATGGGGGGTTACTTTTTCACACAAGAGAGTGGCCTGTTGGGTAATGAACTTTCAGGGGAAGTGGTGGATGTGGGTACTGTTACAATGTTTAAAAGACATTTAGATAAGTACATGAATAAGAAATGTTTGGAGAGTTTTGCGCCAAGTGCAGACAGGTGGGACTAGTTTAGTTTAGGACTATGGTTGGCTTGGCCTGTTTGAATCAAAGGATCTGTTTCCATGCTATAAGACTCTATGTGTGGTCTTATGCAGTTCAAATATTTTATTTCTTGGTCCAAAAAGGACTGTATCCTGCATATTTCCTTAAATAATATATCCACCCGCTGCCTTCAGCTTATGGTAGAGTTTGGGAACTGGGCTGGGGTGTGCAGTAGGTGGTCATAAGCAGGAGGTTTTCTTGCCTAGATTTAACCTGAGGCCATGAGACTTCATGGTGTCCAGAGGCAATGTTGTGGCCTCCCAGTGAAACATTTTTTGGCATAAGCCTCCAACTGTTAATAAGGGCCAACAGGGCTAAGTGTGCTCTTGTCGTTGTTGTCAATGTTGGGTGTCAGTCCAGTTTCATTCCATCTTGACTTTGTAATGGTTTGCTACCATTGGCTCGCTAGGTCATTTCAGAAGCCAGTTAAGTGGCAACCACGTTGCTGTGGGTCTGGAGTGACATAGAATTTAGAATCCCTACAGCGTGGAAGCAGGCCATTCAGCTCATTGAATCCACACCAACTCTCTAAAGAACATCCTACCCAGTCAAGTGTTGGTGGCTTCTACTTCCACAGTAATGGAAACAGAGACATTGGCCATTAGACATGGCATCATTGTTGGGTCTGCAAATGTTCTCATGGAATAGTCTATGACATCCACACAAGAAAAGTTGGGGTCTAAACTCAACATGAAACTCTATGTCAAGTTGGAGCCCTGACTGTGACAACATGTTCTTGAGTAAGACTGTCAATGCATCAAACATTTATGTGAATAATTCCATCAGTCTTTTTACTATTCTTGCCTAATCAGAGAATAAAACCCACTTGCCTCCATTGAGCATATGCTATGCTATCCTTTTGCTCCCCCCAAACTTATCTGCAGTGCATTGCAGTGACTTAGCATGCGCAGTTCGCACGACTGTCCTCCCCTTTAAAGTTCATGCCAGTGTCTGATCTATAAAATCAAATGGCTCTATTTATTTCTCAAGGATCTGCTCTGTCTCTCCAAGCCTTCACCCTCAGTTGCCATTGGGTAGCCAAGTGGCATGTTGAATATCTGAAAGCATTAAAACACAAGGGGTTGAGTTGGGTAAGGGAAAGTGGGTGATAGTAGACATAAAATGTGAAAAGGTAAATGGTTACAACACCTGTACATAATACCAAATTGCATGGATGATGACGATGTGAGATTTTGCCATAATCATTATGCAGGAAAGTACCATCATCCTTAATGGCTTCTGTGATGTCACTGGCCACAGCATCAATGATGGCTAATCCATTTCATCACAGCACTAACTGCCTTATGAGGGTCAGTGTTTGATGCTTAAGTTCCCTTACCAGTTTGATATCTGAATGACAGGGATGTGTGTTAGTAAGCATGCTGCAAAGCATATGGGTGATGCTCCATCCACAGCTGAAAATATAGAGAAGCAGTAAGATGTAAACATGTAGCTTCCATCAGTGCCAAATGTGTGAGTGTGAAAAAAATATGTAAAACTGAAATTGGAGATGTGATTATCCTACCTTCTTGGTTGGCAAGTGAAGGGGGACAATGATTGAAGGAGTATGCAAGTCTATTGGTGCTGTTGGTAGGATTTGGTATGTACAGATGCATTCACTGGCCTTACCAATCTATATGAAGTCATTGTGGCACTGTATTCATGTCCTTGACAACAGGCTGTTAACATTGGCCACCACGGTCAACTGCTGTCACTGCCTTTTGAACAATCATCTGAAGAGCTTCCTGGTCTCTGAAAGAAGAGACTTCCTCTCCTCCAGTCCCTCATACAGCAATGACTTCAGTGTAATATTGGAAAATAGGAGATACACTCTCTGCCTGGCCCTGTTTTTTGGGTCCTTCCTGAAGAATTTCCAAAGTTGTCCAAATAATGTCAGCCCTTGTGTCAGCCAGAATACACATCATCTTAAAGAGGTGCACCAAGCTTGCTATAATTGGTGATAAGGTTTTGGAGTAGATCTGTAGCTCAGGTTGTGGTTATTGAGGTTGGTTGGCTCGCCGAGCTGGTTTATTGTTCTGCAGACATTTCGTTACCGTGCTTGGTAACATCCTCAGTGCGGCCTCTGATGAAGTGTCGGTGTGTGTTCCCGCTTGGTTTTTAAACTCTGGGGTCCGTTGCGATGGATTGCCTCACTTCCGGGTTTCCTCCACAGTGGAATGTATATGGGGTCGAGTTCAATGTGTTTGTTAATAGCATGCTTCGTGGAGTGCCATGCTTCCAGGAATTCTCGTTCTTGTCTCTGCCTAGCCTGTCCCAGGATCGTGGTGTTGTCCCAGTTGAAGTCGTGGTTCTCCTTGTCCATGTGAATTGAGATGAGTCAGTATTGATCGTGTATTGACATCCTGGGATGTCAATACACTATCCTATTAACAAACACATTGAACTCGACCCCATATACATTCCACTGTGGAGGAAACCCGGAAGTGAGGCAATCCATTGCAACGGACCCCAGAGTTTAAAAACCAGGCAGGAAAACACACCGACGCTTCATCAGAGGCTGCACTGAGGATGTTACCAAGCACAGTACCGAAACGTCTGTGGAACAACAAACCAGCTCGGCAAGCCAACCAACCTCAATAATTGGTGATAGCATCTCATGAAATAATGTCCTCTGCTGAGGCATGTAGTCACACAGCAGCACATTCAGTACTAGGCTAGAGGCCCCAACTGGGAATAAGCACACAGCACCAGGTTTGTGTGCTGCCCATATCATTTTGATCAGGCTTGGGATAATCACATATCACAATCCTCATGCCCAAAATCAGAATTATCCAATTCAGCACTGTAAGAAACTAATTATATTTTGAGAGTAAATTGGTTCCAGAATAAAGTAAATGCATCAAAGTACCTTTTAAATTTTAATCAATTAGAAAATAAAAGTTTAATGAAGATTGTTTAAAGAGAAAAAGGATGGAAAGTCACAAATGCAGTTGGTCAAATCATTACAGTTGCCCTCATTAAGTGTGCCCAATACTTTATTACATGATGCAAAGGTTATTAAAGATGTGAACGTTACTCTATCGATGTTGTTATAGACTATGACATGATAATTTGGCCCATCATTAATTCTTCCTTAAAAGTTATGTTCTTGTGTTAAATTTTATAGATGTATTGGAACTGTAATTTTCTGAACAGAACTTTTAATTATCCTTTCAGGATAGAATAAAATGGTCTTCTTCACCTGCAGATCTAAGAGTAATAAGGGTCTTTGGATTATATACTCTGTCTCAGCTGTATTTAATAAGGCTGCAAGGTGCAATCAAACAAGCAGTCAGCATTAAATTTGATTTTTTTTCGAGAACCTTAGAGTAAAAGCACAGTTTAAGCGTACAGTTGATCAATCATCACTTATCATTTGAATGTAAAATAAATGTTTTTTTCATTAAAAGCAGAAAGCTAATTTTAAGCATTCCCTTTCTGGTTTTTATACAGTCAGAAATCATTGACAATCTGTGCCCTTGAGAATTCTTAGAAAGAAATATACCATTGGAGCAGTTTGATGGAGGGATTTTCATTAACAGACAGAGAATAAGGATTTCATCAACCACACTCCTGACATTTCAGATTTATTTTTCATTTTCCTCCCACTCTTTGAATTCTCACTTTGATTTTTTAAACAAAACGCTTCTACTGGCTTCTTCATTCACTTCTTTATATTTTTCAAAAAAGCAAAATAATGTCTATTAAAAATAAAATTAATAATTCCTGGCAATTGTGAAAGAAAATCATTTTACTTTCAAGGTAAATAATTTAAACTAGCGTACTAAATTCCATATTTAAAGACTTAATGTTGTTTTTAACAGCTATATTATCAACCTAAATGGAACAGGAGTAATCAGTCATTGTTTTCATGCCATTGGGTATGGAGTGTGTGGCCAGTTACTCTGTTTGGCAGTAGAAGGCGGACAGGGCTCCAAACCTCCCTGGTCAAGATAGTTCATTGCTTGTAGTAAACAGGGTGTGATGACTTGAAAGTGACATGTTGAAAAATGTCAACAACAAAGGAATGCATCACCCTCATGACTTTGGATGAAATCCTGATAAAAGGGATCTTGGTGTCCTCATGCATGAATCACAGAAAACTAGTATGCAGGTACAAGTAATAAGGAAGACAAATGAAATTTTGGCATTTATTGCTAAAGGAATAGAGTATAAAAGTAAGAAAATGTTGTTACAGCCGTACAAGATATTAGTGAGACCACACCTGGAGTATTGCATAAAGTTTTGGTTCCTTTACTTGATGCGGGGGGACATAGTTGCATTGGAGACAGTGCAGAGGAAGCTCACTAAATTGATTCCAGATTTGAGAGGTTTGTGTTATGAAGAGAGATTGAGCAGTTTATGTCTATACTCTCTGGAGTTTGGAAGGAGAGGAGATCTAATTGAGGTACATCAGATGCTAAAGTAGATTGACAAAATAGACATAGAGAGGATGTTTCTTTCTCATGGGGGCAATCTAGAACGAGAAATCATAGTTTTAGGATAAGCAGTAGCAGCCTTAAAAACAAAGGTGAGGAACAATTACTTCTCTTAAAGTGTTGTAAATCTCTGGAATTCACTACCCCAGACTGCAGTGGATGTCGGGACACTGACCAAATTTAAGGGGGGATAGAATTTTTTTATTAGTAATTGTTGAACGATTATGGGGACTGGGCAGGAAAGGGGGGTTGAGGTGGAGATGAGATCAGCCATGATCACATTGAATGGCAGAGCAGGTTCAAGGAGCAGAATGCTTCACACATTGTCTTCACTATCAGCTTAGCAGCTGCACATCATGTGGAATAGGTATTATGCATTTTTGTCACAGAGCACTCTTCATACTGGGCCTTTAAGAGATTGAAAATATGATATCAACCCTCACAAAAATCTTGACTATACATGTTAAGGGTTCCTTCTAGCAGCCAAATTTATCCATCTGCTTGTCAAAATTACTTCTCTAATTTATAATCCAGTGCTTGGATCAATGTATTGTTATGCTTTTTGACTTCTACTTCATATTTTTCTCACATTCAGCATTTGAATTCATAAACAAGCCCTCAATTTCCATAATGCACAATTCAGTGTTTACCTGTACAGTGCTAAAAAAAAATGTAATAAGCCCAAGGTTTGAACAAATAAAACCCTTTATATTGTTTTCATCTTACAACTAATTGTGTGACTTTGTCAGATTGTCCTTGACTTCAAAATACAATAGACTAAAAATCATAATAACACACAGCCAGGGGAAAGAGCTACCAGATGGATTTATTAAACCCAGTGTGTTTTTTAAGGACTGTGGTTGGCGGCATAAGGTAAGGATTAAAGCCACATAGCAATAAATACCAAAACAGTTGTGATCTGTGAAAGAACTAGAATAAGCCTAATTGAGCTCAGGGGTGAGTATTTTACATATGGTCTAATTCCAAATGCAGGGTCCTTTAAATCTACTTTTGCCTTGACGTTACTGTCTGGACTGTTGAATGCACATTTTATACAGGCCAGTGTAATTAATGTGATAATAATTCAAAATTAGGTGTGTATCTCATTGAAATACATTAGAAATTGTGGGCTGAATTTTCTCATTTTTTTGGCAGAATGTAAATGGTTCTGGAAGTGAAGTTAGCTCCTTGCTTCACTGACCTTGACCTTCAGTTGCTTATTGGTGGACATGGTGGAGAGGAGGACCATCCCTAATCTTGTTGACTGTCAAAGGAGGCCTTGCCACCAGATTCAGCTAGCCTGGGCTGAGATTGTGGCCCAGGTTAGTGTAGTGGCCCAGAATAAAAGAAATGCCTAACAGTGCAGGAAGAAGGTCAATGATCTTCTGCCTCTTGTGAAGGCGCAACCATCTTCTCTCTCTTACCTTACACTCATGCAGCTAGCACTCACTCTACCTCTGCCACTACGCATGCCTCTCAACAGACTCATGGGCTCCACTTTTTCTATTGTATCCAGCCTCATCCTCCCAAACTACTAACTCTCCCTGCCCTCTCTCTCCACTTTCTACAGCTTCACTGAAGGACACCTCACCACCTCTGCTGCTCCTGCATCTTCCTAATCGTCATCACTGCTCTTCAATCTTGTCTTTCACAATCAGCCCTCCTTTTTTCACCTAGCAAGAAACAAGTCTCAGAACGGGGCCAAGAGGACAACAATCTGATATGAGAAGAAGGCAGTAGAGTGGCCGGAGATGGTGCAACTGGACATGTGGGGGTGTGGAGAGCTCCAAGGACAACCAATCCTGTGATCTTCGTTGTACTACACTGTTCTCCATTATACCAGCACTAACTCATTCTTAAGCAGCACAAGCTTTCATCATTTTTACACAATGAATTCCCTGTCCTCCATTCTGCAGGCACTAGCAGCATTCAGTGAACCTCCACAAAGTACAGGCCATTCAACTCTATATCCACCTCTGAAGAGGAAGCCCTCAATCCTCAGAGAATGCATCAGCAAGGCTTTCACCTCCACCTCCATCAGCTCAGAGACTTCCACCTCAGTGGCTTCTCTATGAGATTAGACTCAGGAACACAGTCTGAAGTGGGCATCACTGATATGTCTCTTGCAGTTGGCTAAAGAAGAAAGGCCTCAGATTTCTGACTCTCAGAGGGCTGCCGGCATAAACACCAAGGTCCAGCACACTCAGTGTTTGCTGGATATGTGCACAGACATCCACTCCATTCCTCCGACAATAGGTGCTCAGCATCAATGGCGAGGCAAAAGGGGAGATGGCAAGGGTGTGAGACCCTGCCTTCACGTCTGGTGTCCATTCCTCTCAAGGACACAGTGTGCTGCCAGTCGAAACTCAGAGGGAGAAGGAGCCACAAATGGGACCCCCAGAGATTTCCTCTCAGGATACTCCAGAGATGTTGGCCCTTCCATCCCACTCCCATGACTGTGCTGCTAGTTCTTACAGAAATCCAAGATGATGTGGGTGGGACTGCATCTGGGCAGCACACTTACAGCAGGCCTGGGCTGTCTAAGTCCAACTAGCCATGTCTTCCAGACCAACAGCACCAACTACAGGGCAGGTACCCTCCAACCTAGCTGTGGACATTGGAACTGTGTTTATATGTAGTGGAAGGGTAAGAAACAAAAAAAAAATCCTCCTAAAGGCACATAGGTGGCACAAGCGACAATGCTTCGTTGTAAATAATCCTTTACTTCTTTAAATACATGTTCATCTATATTCTCATAATCCTTGCTCTAGTCTCTCTGCCAGAGCTGGTGAAGTCCATTTGATGGATGAACAATCTCTTCAGACAGCAAAAGAATGAAAGAATTTGTCATGGATGAATGTTGCTCATCTCCCAAATGCCCCCAGCTCATTGCCTGCTGACAGCTTCAGACGTCAGAGATCCTTCAAAAGGAAAATTATTTACTGTTACCAAGGTGTTGCATTTTAATGTGCATGACACTGAGGCTACAAGCAATTTGCAGGAATTGTGGTTGGGTCTGCCTTGCACAAATTGTTCACTCTTACACCCACCCTGTGAGTATGGAATCAGTGATGGTTCCACATTTCTCTGGAGGCAGAGGTTCACTCTAACTACCAGCTTTTGAAGGGAGTGCACTCAAGGCTCGGAGGTGTACAATTCAGATCAGGCTGCTCATTTTCTCAAATGGATGTGGTATCACCAAGTCATACGAAGGCAATAAAACTGCATAAAGTGCTATCTTTCTCATGTTAAATGTGTTCTACAGAACGCTTAAACACTTCAGGGCAGCTTAGAAGTCTAAACAAATTTTGAAGCTTAAAGACTTTTTTTTAACTTATTCATTCAAAGGCTGAGGTATCAATGGCTAGGCCAACATTTATTGCCCATTCCTAATTGCCTAGAGAGCAGTTAAGAGTCAATCACATTGCTGTTGGTCTGGAGTCACATGTAGGCCAGATAAGCAAAGAATAGTAATTTCCTTCCCTAAAGGACATTAGTGAACCAGATAGGGTTTTCCAACAATCGACAATGGATTCATGGTCATCATTAGATTTTTAATTCCAGATTTTTATTGAATTCAAATTCCTGCCACAGCTCAATTCCATAGAATCCCTACAGTGTGGAAGCAGGCTAATTGAGTCCACACCACACAACCCATCCAAGCAGCATCCCACCCTATCCCTGTAATCCTGCACTTCCCATGGCCAATCCATCTGACCTGCATATCTTTGGACCTGGGAGAAAACTGAAGTACCTGGAGAAAACCCACACAGACACAGGGAAAATATGCAAACTCTACATAGACAGTTGCCCGAGGGTGGAATTGAACCCAGGCCCTTGGTACTGTGAGGCAGTAATGTTAACCACTGAACCATAGTGCCATCTGATCCAGGTCCCCAAGTCATTACCTGTGTCTCTGGATTAGCAGTCCAGCGATAATACCACTAGGCCATCGCCTCCCTATGAATGACGAAGTGTCTCAGGATTACTCCCAATCTGCTGGCTATCATGAAAGGTTTCACTGCATAATACTTCAAAATCAAATGCTGACTGAAACCTGAAAGCAACCCAGCCTTTGTGCCATGCCATCTTAATGCCCTGCCTCCCTGACTGTTGCTTTGCCCTAAAGGTCAGGGGGACCTGTAAAGCAAAGATACTTGAATATGGGATCACATGAAGATATTAAGCGTACAAACAAATGAACAGTTACTCAGCAACAGAAAAAAGTTCAAGGTCTGCAAAAATAACCAGATTAACTTGTAATTTTGCCAAATAACCAACAGAAAATTTCACAATGAAAGAAAGCCCAGAACCAGCTCATTCATTCTAGAGATAGTAGGAACTGCAGATGCTGGAGAATCTGAGATAACACGGTATAGAGCTGGATGAACACAGCAGGCCAAGCAACATCAGAGGAGCAGGAAGGCAGACGTTTCCGGTCGTGACCTTTCTATTTTTGCCCATTTCCATCTTCTAGCCTTTATATGTAAATAGCATTGTAATACCCTCCCCTCTGTTTTTGATCATGAAACCACCAATGATGCATAGGTATTTGAATGAAGTTTCCAATTAATAAAAGGTGTTCTGATTCACCTGATATACATATAATGGATAAACTGGAACTATGCTTATGTTTTAATAAAAAAGACAAATGAGATTTCTGTATGAAATCAGTACCACTTTTAGCAGCTACTATTTGGTAATTTAATTTGGGAAGGATCCCATGACTTGGTCCAATATTATCACACGATTTTATCTTTGCCTATTACAACATAAGCATCCAGAATATATCAAACTTTCCATGAGAAAATGACATTTCAGTGCTGATAAATTCAGTGGAAATTGGTCAAAATCCAGTGCTATGAGTAATACGTGTTTCATAAATTGAAAGCCATCTCGCTGAATGAAAAACCCTCTTCATTAAAAATGCAGGAGCACTAAAAAGCTCCTTTGCTGTTTAAAATTCGGTTGCCAAATTGTGTTTAACAAGACATTGCGCAACCTGGGCATCTGTCTTTGTGCTTAACTTTGATTTTAACTACAAGTTGGGATTCAGAATTAAAAACTGTAAACTGCAATTTAAGCTCTACGAGGAAAATGTAAAACTCAGACAGAAAATGGACCTCAGACTTACATCTGAATGCCATTTTGAATGCCATTTTGTTTGGAATCTCTAGAAAAAATAAATTAATATACATTCTAATGTCAGTGTAGTCTCCAGGAATGACTTACGCTCGACATATATCTCTCCAAATTCAATGCCTATTTTATCATAGAATCTGCTGGCTACTCTAGTTTATTATTCACTTACACAAGAGCCTCTATGCATACTATAAAATTCAGAAGATAAATGCAAGTGTGTCTTGTTGTCCTGATTTGTCTGTCATCTTTCAATCAAGGCCTGATAAGCCTATATAAATCAAAATGGTCCCCTCGAACTTGACATTTTCATTGACAGACAAACATTGGTTTGTTGAGCCGCAAGGTCCCTTGAAAATTGCTGTAAATGGTCACATCTTAAAAAGGAATTTGGGTCACTTGGCCTGTTTGTGGCACTGTACGTTCTAGACTACCATGTGGTCATGCATTCACACACATTAGATGGAAGATGTTCTATAGTATCAGAATATTTGCGTCCAATGATACCTGGGCAACTTTGGATTGATATCCATTACAACAAAGCCCATACTCAACTTTACAATCAATGT
>JAHRHZ010000074.1:4388109-4399603 GCA_024137785.1 Ginglymostoma cirratum | reverse complement strand
GGGTCGAGGCCCGAAATGTCAGCCTTCCTGCTCCTCTGATGCTGCTTGGCCTGCTGTGTTCATCCAGCTCTACACCTTGTTATCTCATTCATCTTAGATGCAGGTTTCAATTAAATTTTCTCTGACTTCCTGTGCTACCTCCCTACCTCACTTTGTTTCTTAAAAAAACACTCCTTAAAAGCAATCGTTAAAATCTTGGTCATCTGAGCTAATGTTTCCTTTAATGACTCTGTGCTATACTTCCTTTTACAATGCTCCTGCTCACCTCAGGATATTTAAATACAGGGGCAATATAAATAAAAGTTATTGTTGTTAAGACCCACCTTAAGGCCCAATTATTTGGCCATGGTTTGGTCAGTTCTCTTAATATGCCCTTCTTTGGCTTGAAAACCTTTTTCTTCATTATGCTTCCATGAAGCACTTAGGAGGTTTTCCTACATTAAAAGTGCTATATAAATGTGGATTGTTGTAGTTAACAGTTCTACATCTAGAATCTTTTCACTTGAACTAAAATTTTCTTCAAAGATTTTGATCATAATGGATCCTTCTGATATTTTTACCATGTATCTAACAATCTTCTTTAAAATAGAAAACCTAAAAAAAACTTTCACACTTGCTGCAGTTCTTATGACGTAGAAGTAAATTTTAATGCCCTGCAATGTTTTTGGACCTTCATCATGGTATAATGTGGATATGCTGCCCTCTGCTGTACAACTGTATGCAGTCACATAATTGCAAAATCAGATTTCCAATAGAAATTAGCATATATTTTGATATTAAAATAGCCCTTCCATTATTTAATTTGATCTATAAGTGTAACTGTAAAAAGCTTTCATAATTTACCATCTTTTGGAAACATACAGCAAATTCAACAATCACTTCAGGATAAAGTCCCTTCCCAAGAAGGAGTCTCCCTCCCTACATCAAGGTAGAAAAAAATTGTATATAATACATTTCTGTTCGAAATATGTCCACTAATGTATTTCTGCAGGCTGGCCTAAGCTTAATTGTCTTCTCTAAACTATTTGTTTGGACAATCTTTCAATATGCAGATTGGAGAAATGCATATGTTTTTCCTAGAGCTAATTGGTTTATGTGTAAACAAATATTAAATCAACATTTTTAGCCTGGCTAAGGCCATCAAGTAATCTATGCAAAGAACATAGAATTCTTTCTGTAGATGTAACTAAATTGGCAACATTTTACAGAGAGGAGTAAATCAAAGATAATATAATGCATATTTTCCCCAATATTGCAATTTCAATGTTCATGATTGTAATTCATTATTTAGTATCCCTTTCTAGAATCACAGATTGAATAGAATGGCTTAATATTTGCTTTTATAAGTTCAAGTTCCATTCCAGGGCTTGAGATCATGAAAAAAACAAGGCTGAAACTTAAATTCATTACTGAGGGAATTCGGCATTGTCGGTGGTGCGTCTTCTGTATGTACTGTTAAACCAAAGCCCAATCTACAGTCCAGGTTGATGTAAAAGATCCCATGACACTTTTTCACAGAACAGGGGAGTTATCCTTGGTGTCTTGGCCAACATTTACCCATTAACTGACATCACAGAAACATATTGTCTGGTTATTATTATTCCATCAAACGTTATTATTAACAACCAAAGCAGAAGCAAGTTTTGCATCAGAAAGTCTCTGAAAATCTCTCCTCCAAAAGTCTTTTTAGTTATTGGACTGTATAAGAAAATGTCTGTAAATATATTTTAGCAAATCACAGGTTGATTTTATTTTCTTTGACTTTCTAAATGTATTTGGCATTACTGTTACAATGGGCGTTTTATATAATTTTGCTGCACCATAAGACCATAAGAAACAGGAACAGGAGTAGGCCATTTGGCCCCTTGAACCTACTCTGTCATTCATTAGGATCATGGTTGATCCAACATTCCTCATGTCCACTTTCCTGCATTTTCCCTGTAACCTTGATTCTCCTATTGATCAAGAATCTATCTATCTTTAACATAGACAAGGACTCTGCACCCTCTGCAACCATTAAATTAAGCCTGAATGTAATGCTTACGCATGTGAGGGATTCTCAAACTTGGGGACATAAATACAAGACACCCAAAATCTCTGCTCAGAGAGCCTGAAAGATATAACTTATATTAATTTACAGAATGCGGGTGTTCCTGGCAAGGCCAGTATTCACTGTCAATCTCTAATTGCCCTTCATAAGGAGGTAATATTCTGCTGTATTGAATTATTGCAGTTCATGCGGTGCTTGTTATGCTTTGCTGTGGTGTTTTGGTTCTACTGATCATTTCAGAGGATGATTAAGAATCAACTGCATTGCTGAGGGTCAGAAATGAAATACAGGCCAAACTATGCATGGATGGCAGCTTTCCTTTCCTGGGAAAGCAGCTGGGCTTTAGAATTTTACAGCTTGGAAAAAGTCCCTTCAGCCTTCATGTAATCTGTTTGTTTCATGCAACTCATTAATAACACAAGATTACTAAATTATTTAACTAACCAGCATGACCACTAGGTTAAGACACTCCAGTCACAACAACCTCTTGACATGATTGGTGCGGATGGCATGAAATGGAAGAATATGGAAATAGGGTGAGGGAGTAATTTGGGAAGTTGCTCATGTGGATCATAAATATCAGCAAAGACCAAAAGGACTGTTTCCGTGTTACAAAATTCAATGTAATTCTGTGACAGTGTGGTATTTGTGCGTCAAACTGAACTGAACAATACTGTGGATATTCTATATGCTGTCTGGTTAGTTTTCTGTTCAGAGTTCCCATGATTGTCCATGCAGGGAGTACATTTTGATTCACAGGGTACATGGTCTTCTGATGCAGTTCATAATTTTTCCATGAACAAAAGTGTTGAAAAAGCTAAAATAAAAAATTATGATACAAGCCACTTCCCATTTTGGGTAAATAGTATTCCAAATAATTTAAGTTTCTTAAAAAGCATTTGGCATAATTTGTTGAAATTTTACTACTTTTAGTGGGACCACATCTTAAGTATATTTCAAATCTTGTTACTAAGACAAAAAGGAGACATCCAAGTGCTGGAGATAAACTACACAGAGAGCCAATACCTAGAGTATTTTAACCTAAACTGTGCAGTAGGTCAGCTTTAAGGCTTAGTTTCAAGGTTAAATTACCACTATGAATGCCATCAACCTTTTTTTTAATGAAATATATTATTATTTTAGATTAATTTAACCTTCACTGGAACTGGACTTATAAGTATAAGACAGCTGCTTCCTGGGGCTGAAGGAGAAGGGAAGATAACAACACATGCATATCAAAACTTTAGGAACTTTAGGGCCGATTTTGTGGTCCCTGTAAGAAGCTTACATTATGGGGAGTTTATGTCGGAGCTCACCACCATTTTCTGATAAGCAACTAGGGACGGGCACTAAATGTTGGTCCAGCCAGCTACATACAAATCCCATGGATAAATGAAAAAAAAAATTGGATTGCAGAGTTGCAAGACCTATCTCCAACTTGCATTCCCTCTGAACACAAATGCCAAGTTGTGAAGATGCGTTTCTCTAAATTACTTGTTATCACTGAGAAAAATTAATAGATTCACCAAGCAATGAATTGAGTTTTCAAAGAAGTTGTAAGTGATACATATTGGTCTATGATGTGTGAAGTCATCTTCGCAACGTAGCAAAAATGCTTAAAATATTCAAACAAATTCCAGGGTTGGTATTGGTAAGGTAGACATACATAATGAGCACAACTAAATGCAGAAAATAGGGGAAATGATAATGGCAAATACAAGGCAACAGCAGGTCCTCCAAAAACCAAGACAAAACAAAACTGTTGGCTAGACACAGAACCCTCTGACCCACCATCCGTACTTCCCACCTACCAGCTAAAGATATTGATGAATTGGCTGTGTTGTTTAATCAGTTTCTGTTTCTGTATGTCTTACAGCAGTTGCTGTGTTTTTATTTAAATTTCATTATCGCTGCCAGGAGAGGGTTGCAATATGCCTCACAGCTTATCTAGGATCGGTGTCAGTCCAATACAAGAGGCTGTCAGCATGTGATTTGTCTATTGCCTGTAGTAACACCTTAACATTTTTAAAGCATAAATATTTTTCACATAAATTAGCCATTTGTGAAAAATGACAGTTCGTTTAGGGAGACAATTCAATAATACTTGATGACAAAACAGCTTCACTCTCTTATTCCCAAACTTTAGACATTACAGCTATGTAGCTCAAAGCATGAAAATACATCACACTCGCAGACTGTAGAAGCAGCAAATCCTCTTTCAAAGTCACCAATTTATTTTAAATGTAACTATTGGGTTCTATCCTGAAATATAGAGGTTTGCTTTTGGTTCTCAAAATACTTCAGTGCAGTGAGCTTCATAGTTGATTAAAATTATTCAAAATAAAATCACTATGAAAAATTGCTTTAGTCTGAGGCGGTGAGTAAGCGAACAATTTTTTGTTTGTCACGGTCAAAATTCCATTGTTGGAGACTGGAATACCTTCTGCTTTAACATTGGTGTCAATATTGAGCACACCCAAGAGTAACAATTGTATTAGAAACGTGCTTTCGAGGTTAGACCTTAATTAAACCAGAGACTTCACATGCACAAAGCCAGATAATTAATGCTGTTGAAAAGGAATGTGACATCAAAGTATGCATCCTTTGATTTTACTGACAAACTGCAAAACAGTGTGTGTCTTTTTTTCATTTCAGAATGCAAAATGCAGAGATTCAAGTAAATAGGTACTCCCAAGTAAATAATGTAATACATATTGAAAGGAAAGTGATTTATAGTTCATGCCATCTTTTTGCAATGTATGATTCCTAAAAGATTTCCCATGTACATTTATAAGTACAATGAATGTTACCAAGGCCTTTTAGCGGCAGCGGCCCAGTGCAGTATGTGGTGGCAGCCAGTGGTCAGACCATGTGGGGGCTCGCTGCGATGGTCTGCTACGGAGACCCTTTGAACAGAAATCATGATGTTTGTCTTTGATATTTCCTGCTTGTTTTTCTGACCTATGGTTATACTGTGTGCAGCTATAATGTAACTTTCTTTTTCTTCATTTCCCTATACTGTAAATAAGGATTGTACCTAGGTACTCTGTGCAATGTGTTGGTGACATTGTTACACTGTAATTAATGTGTAACTGAAGAAGCTGTACCTAGGTACTTTTGTACCCAAGATGGTGCTGTAAGTAGCACCATTTGAGTACACGTGACAATAAGGCTAATTCAATTCATTTTTTTGTCTTACGCTCATTTGGACAAACACAATAAAATGCCAAATTTCAAGTCATAGAATCCCCACAGTGTGGAAGCTTGCCATTCAGCCCATGAAGTCTGCACTGACCCTCCAAACAGCATCCCATCCAAACACACTCCCTTACTCTGTCCTCAATATCCTGCATTTCCCATGGCTAATGCACCTAATCTACAGATTTCTGGACACTAATGGCAATATAACATGGCCAATCTACCTAACCTGCACGTGTTTGAACTGTAAGAGGAAACCAGAGCACCTGGAACAAACCGACATAGACACAATGAGACTGTGAAAACTCAACACAGACAGTGACCCAAGGGTGGAATCAAACTCAGGTCCCTGGTACTGTGAGGCAGCAGTGTTAACCATTGAGCCACTGTGCAAATTATCAGAACAATATGGTAGTCAACTCTGCTTGATTGAAGCATTACTATGGAGAAAGCATTGATGAGTAAAATCAAAGGATGCTTACTTTGCCGCCACATTCCTTTTCAACAACATTAATTATCTGACTTTGTGCATGTGATGTCTCTGGTATAATTAAGGTCCAACCTTGAAAATACATTTCTCTTGCGTACTCTAGGGTATGCTAGAGAGCTGTACATGTAGAAAACAGATCCCTGCATATGAATGTATTTTAGCATGAATTAATTTTTGGCAGGTGTTAATGATCCAAATTGCTAGCTAGACTGATTATTTTAAATTGCTCATTAACGGACTCAGGGTTTTTCAGCGAGTACTGTACAATGTTGGAATCACATTCAACAATAGATGTTCTGTTTTGGATGTTGATGTTCTATTCAAAGTTAAAACACCAACTGGTAAATGCTATCATATAGAAATACCAAAGATGGTGCACTAAATAAGAATGGAAGACTTTAATTAAGATCTTAATTAATTCAAATTTCACAATATGCCAGGTGATAATTTTACTTCTAAGTAAAAATATTTTGTTTTTGATAATATTAAAACAGAATCACATAATTTCTATGCTAAAGTAAGAACTTCCAATAGTTTATTGCATTCATAATATACCCAATGGACAATATTTTCAAGAAACACTAAATAAGAATATATTGGGGATAGGGAGTGGAATAAAGTCACAGACAGCCTGGTACAACTCAAAACTCCAATTCTGCCCACTAGAACAAGTAATAGTGGTATGAAAAGTATAAATAATATTCCTTAAATGGTATATCCTAATCTCAGCCATTCTGCCACTGGGAGGTATCGGTCAGCTGTCACTATTTTGAACAAATCTGCATCGGACTCAACAGAACCTGCTACCACAATACTCTCGGGCAATGCATTCCAGACTCCCTACCACTCAATGCATTCCAGACTCCCTACCACTCAATGCATGAAAGTGTTTCCCCTCATAATATTTTTGCTCCTTCTACTATTTACTTTAAATTGGTGCCTGCTCTTTCCTCAATCATTTCACAGGTGAAAAGGGTCACTGGACCTGAAACATTAACTCTGACTTCTCTTCACAGATACTGCCAGACGTGCTGAGCTCTTCTAGCAACTTCTGTTTTTGTTCCGCAGTTCTTTTGGTTTATACTTTGAAAACATTTGTGTGCATTTTATGCCGTCTAGACCTCCCATGGCTTAGAACACTTCAATCAGATCTCCTTTGGGCTTTCTCCTCTCCAAGCAAATCATCCCCAACTTCCCTACTTGATGACAGCAAAATTTAGTGAGAACCTGAACCTTGAGATACATGGGGCATCCAATTGACACCATAAGTAACCTAAATTATTTTTTAGAATCCCTATAGTGTGGAAACAGTCCTTCAGTCCAACAAGTCCAGACCCATCCCCCTAATCTACACATCCCTGAACACTATGAGCAATTTAGCATGGCCAATTCACCTAGCCTGCACATCTTTTGACTGTGGGAGGAAACCCATGCAGACTCAGGGAGAATGTGCAAACTCCACACAGACAGTCACCCAAGGGTGGAATCAAAGCCAGGTCCCTGGTGCTGTGAGGCAGCAGTACAAACCACTGAGCCACCATGGGATGCACTTAGTGTTTCACTGTCCTGGTACAAGTTTGTTGTTTTTTTCTGCAAAAAACAGTTCCATGCAGATTTAGAACTACCAGTCATCTAACATCGGTGGTCCATTAACAATACCCAGACACATGACTCATTATATCCAGGCATCTGATGCATGCTGCATTTCCCCCACAGTTCTTACAGTGAAACCAAACTCTTTAGACATAATATAGGCAATTGCTGCATCACACTGAAATCAAATTCGAGTGACTGTTCAACCCAGTATCAATATCAATGTCGGGTATCACAGGTTTCCAGTTTACTGTACTGTGTGTACGTGACTACATTTTGACTACATTTCAGTTATAAAAAATTTTTAAAATTTAAAAGCAGGCAAGACTGAATTGTCTATATTTGTATGAGCAACTCTAAAATATTACATCTTTTTCAGTTTGACTCATATTTTATTAACAACATCTCCATTTCTATTTCTGTTAAAATCTAGATAAGCTTTTATTGTACAATCAGCAAAATTAACTACGAACAACAAAAAGTAGACTTCACACAGGAAATGCCTGACCAACAGAAGTTGCAGCTATGACTGGGTCCATGTGATATTACTATTCAGTTCTGTGCAGATGACAGTGACATGACAAGATCAGTTTAAAACCACTTCAGCTGCCACTTTTCATTTTCCTTCATCACTCATCTTGCTACTACTTCTTTAACACCTGCATGGAGATGAACTGACTTGCAGCCATTGAATACTGAAATAAATATGTTCTTTCCCACCGCCATCAGCTTTCCTTGAAGCAAAATGATAGAACAAAGTTAGTAACATGAGGAAATAAAAGATATCCTTCATTTCATTAAAAAAGATGCAATAACTCATAACATAAACTCATAACACGTTCAACTCATAACATAAAAATGTCATGTTGTGAACATCAAGATATCAGCACACAGTGACAGCAAGACAGATGGCAGTGTCGGAGAAGGGCTTGCCTCACAGTACATAGAGATTACAATGATATATAACATCTGTTCAGGATTAATTGTTATAAATTTGTAGAGTATTGAATAGTTGGGGCTGTCTAAGACTGAGTTTGTTTTTATTCATTCGGCAGAGGTAGACTTTCTGGCTGGGCCAACATTTACTTTCTCTAGATAACAGGGTGTGGAGCTGGATGAACACAGCAGGCAAGGCAGCATTAGAGAAGCAGGAAAGCTGACGTTTCGGGTCTGGACCCTTCTTCAGAAATGGGGGAGGGGAAGGGGGTCCTGAAATAAATAGAGATGGGGGAGGGTGGTGATAGAAGGTGGATAGTGAAGGCGGGGATGAAGCTTGTAAAAGTGAGTATAGGTTGGAAGTGGGGATGGGGGTTGCTCAGTGAGGAGGGAGGGGCGGATAGGTAGGAGAAAAGACGGACAGGTCAATGAGACGGGGATGGGGGGGGGCGGCGTTGGTCTGGGGATGAGGTCGGGGGTGGGGAGATTTTGAAGCTAGTAAAGTCCACATTGATACCATCGGGTTGTAGGCTTCCAAGGCAGAATATGACGTGCTGTTCCTCTAGTCTCACCGATATAGAAGAGACCACATCTGGAACAGCAGATACAATAGACCACATTAGTGGATGTGCAGGTGAGTATCTGTTTAATGTGGAAGGTTTTTTTGGGGCCTGTGATGGAGGTGAGGGGGTAGGTGTAGCACCTCCTGCGGTTGCAGGGAAAGGTGCTGGGGCCAGTGGGGAGTGTGGAGCAGACAAGGGAGCCGCAGAGAGACTGGTCGCTCCGGAAGGCAGATAGGGGTGGGGAGGGAAATATATCCTTCGTAGTGGGGTCAGATTGCAAGTGGCGGAAGTGACTGAGAATGATGCGTTGAATCCGGAGGTTGATGGGGTGATACGTGAGGACAAGGGGAATTCTGTCTTTGTTTTTATTGGGGGGAGGGGGTGTGAGGGCTGAGGTGCGGGAAACACAAGGGATGCAGTTGAGGGCGTTTTCGACCATTCTGGGGGAGGGGGGGAAATTGCAGTCCTTGAAAAACGAGGACATCTGGGACGTCCGGGAGTGGAATGCCTCATCTTAGGAGCAGATGCGGTGGAGGCGGAGGAATTGGGAATAGGGGATGGCATTCTTGCAGGAAGGTGGATGAGAGGAGGTGTAGCCTGGGTAGCTGTGGGAGTCCATGGGCTTGAAATAGATATCAGTTTCAAGGTGGTCACCAGAGATGGAAACAGAGATGTCCAGGAAGGAGAAAGAGGTGTCAGAGATTGTCCAGGTGAACTTGAGGTTGGGGTGGAAGGTGTTAGTAAAGTTGATGATAAAGTTGTGAGAGCACGAAGCGGCGCCAATACAATCCTCAATGTAGCAGAGGAAGAGGTGGGGAATGGGGCCAGTGTAGCTGCGGAAGAGGGACTGTTCCACGTATCCTACAAAGAGGCAGGCATAGCTTGGGCCTAAGAGGGTACCCCATGGCCAACCCTTTCATCTGCAGGAAGTGGGAGGAGTTGAAGGAGAAGTTGTTTAGGGTAAGGACGAGTTCAGTTAGGCCGATAAGGGTGTCAGTGGAGGGGGACTAGTCGGGCCTGCGGGAGAGGAAGAAGCAGAGGTCCTTTAGGCCATCTGCATGGGGAATGCAAGTATATAGGGACTGGACTTTCATAGTGAAGATGTGGTATTGGGGACCAGAAAATCAGAAGTTTGGAGGAGGTGGAGGGCGTGGGTGGTGTCCTGGACATAGGTGGGGAGTTCCTGGACCAGGAGGAGAAAATAGAGTCGAGATTAGTGGAGATAAGTTCAGTGGGGCAGGAGCAGGCAGAGACAATGTGTCAGCCAGGGCAGTTAGGTTTAGAAATAGAAAAAGAAATAGAAATAGAAATTTGAGATAGAAACAGGCAGTGCGGGGTTGGGGAACAATGAGGTTGGAGGCTGTGGGTGGGAGGTCACCTGAGGTGATGAGGTTATGGAAGGTCTGGGAGATAATGTTTTGGTGTTCAGGGGTGGGGTCATGGTTGAGGGGGCAGTAGGAGGAGGTGTCAGAGAGTTGGCGCCTGGCCTCGGCAATGTAAAGGTCAGTTCGCCATACTACAACTGCGTCTCCCTTATCTGCAGGTTTTATAGTGAGGTTAGGGTTAGAGCGGAGGGAGCGGAGCTCTGTATGTTCCATGGGGGAGAAGTTGGAGTGGGTGAGAATGGTGGAGATGATGAGGCGATCGACGTCGCAACGGCAGTTAGAGAATAAAATGTTGAGGGAGGGTAGGATGCCTTGGGGTGGTGTCCAGGAGGGTGGTGTGTGTTGGAGGTGGGAGAAGGGGTCTGTGGCGGGGGGGTGGTTAAACTTGCGATTAAAGAAATAAACACAGAGGTGGAGGCAGGGGAAAAACTGTTTGACGTCCAGGCTTGAACAGTATTCGTTGATGTTTGGGTGGAGGGGGATGACGGTGAGTCCTTTACTGAGGACTGACCATTTGTCCTCAGTGAGAGGGAAGTCTGGTGGGATGGTGAAGACCCAGCAGGGCTGGGGGCTGGTGTTGACTGTAGAGCTGCTGGCTGTAGGGACGGTGGGTGGAGCGGCGTCAGCAGTGGGCGGAGCGGTGTTGACGTCGGCAGTTGTTCTTGAGAAAGCGGTGGTGGTCTTCCTTCTTGAACCACTGCAGTCCATTTAGTGTAGGTACACAGGCAATGCTGCCAGCAAGGGAGTTCCAGGATTTTGACTCAACAACAGC
Source organism: Ginglymostoma cirratum (assembly GCA_024137785.1). NCBI lineage: Eukaryota > Metazoa > Chordata > Chondrichthyes > Orectolobiformes > Ginglymostomatidae > Ginglymostoma > Ginglymostoma cirratum. Next base: position 4,388,616 of record JAHRHZ010000074.1, on the reverse strand, counting down.
AGAGAACAGCAATATATTTCCAAAACAAAACTGAAATTGCTTGAGAAACTCTGCAATTGTATGCAGTTTTCATCATTTGGTATGTGAGTGGTCCTGTTTTGTAGCTTTACCAGGTTAACACCTCATCTTAAGTATAGTTGGTCCTGTTCCAGGCTTGCCCTCCTGCAGTCCCCTCTGAATGAGGAATCAGTGCACCCTCCTTTCTTCATCATAGCAAAGGTAATAGTAGTGTGAGGAATATACACTGTTATTGGTTCCCTCACCAAAGGCCAGATACCCAATCTAGCAGCTACTTATTTGGCAAACTATGTCAATAGCTAACTTTGGAAATCTCAGCAACCTATTGAGAATGCACTCAAATTTTTAATTGAATAAACATCTATTCCACAAGAGATAATAGGAACTGCAGATGCTGGAGAATCCAGGATAACAAGGTGTAGAGCTGGATGAACACAGCAGGCCAAGCAGCATCATAGGAGCAGGAAAGCTTGAAGTTTCGGGCCTAGA
>JAHRHZ010000074.1:4359834-4387709 GCA_024137785.1 Ginglymostoma cirratum | reverse complement strand
CTCTCTCCCTATTTATTTCAGAACCCTCTTCCCCTCCCCCATTTCTGCTGAAGGGTCTAGGCCCGAAACTTCAAGCTTTCCTACTCCTATGATGCTGCTTGGCCTGCTGTGTTCATCCAGCTCTACACCTTGTTATCATCCATTTCACAAACTTCTTTCTTGAATTTTTTCCAAAATAATAATAAATAGACAATGTATTCAAAGCCATAATAATGTTTACAATGTCCTCACTGGGCAATTGGATTTTTTTTGTTCCAAAGTAATAGTTTCCAGCAATCCCCTTGTGCTGTTCACATTTACACAAGGTCCCTAAGTCTGTTATTTGGCTGAGCAAATACAAGTAAATTCTTGACCATTTCATACACCTCTGGATTGCTTCTTTTCCTTTGCATAGAGTGGCTTCACAGCTGGAATCTCATTATTTATTGGTAGGCAAAAACATCTTAAGCCACTCTTGTGCATGCAAAAATGCTCAGTCATGAATGGTCTCTCCCATTCACATCATAATACGAGTTTGTGCAGCCATTTTTGAACAACACCGAAAAGTACAAACAGCTTTATCCACTAAGACCAGATTTTCAGCCTATGTCTTAGAAGAAGGAAACCACACAAATCTTCTGCTGGCTTACTGGAATCTTTTCTAACCAAATTTGTTTGGCTAGAGTATCTGTAATATATTCCTCCTTGCCAGACTGTGATATCTGCTGCTCACGCATGCAACTGAATCTTACCAGAAATCAGCTAAGTGTTATTTTCATCGAGATTTATTTCATATTACTCTCCGCAAAACCTAATGGGTTCTCTCATGCAATCATCCCAAACTAGCCTTATTAACCTTGCACAATGACCCTAAACACCTCACTTGTCTGATTTTCACACTCACTGGTGATGAAAGCTGAGACCTGCTGACGTCCCTGGCATTGACGCCTTATTTAAAGGACTCGTGTGCACCCAGTCAAGTGCTGGCAGTCTGGACCTGGGCGGAATTTTTCATATCATTTGCCTCAGACATGACAGCTAAGGAAAATCTGTGCTCCATCATGAAGTCCTGATAGATGGGCTGGTATAGGAGAGAGCTGTCCTCTTTCCCCAGCACCAGCAGAGGAGACTACAACATCAGAGTCTTGCAGGCTGGTCTGAGATTGCCAGCCAGATCAGTGGGGTCCCAGCTGTTAGTGTAACACCCAGCAGTGTAGGAAGAAGATGCTTTTCACCACTGCCTCACACTCACTCTATTTCTGCTACTACACCTAACCCCCACCAAGTATCATGGCCAACTCTGTCACAATCAATATGTTCCTTTACCAAGGAAGAGAGCATAGATGCTTCAGAGGGTTTTTTTTCATTCATTCATGGGATGTGAGCATTGCTAGTAAGGCCAGCATTTATTGTCCATCCTTAATAATCCAGAGGGCAGTAAGGAGTCAACCACATTCTGTGGATCTGGAGTCACATGTTGACCAGGCTGGGTGAAGCCAATAGATTTTCTTCCCTAAAGGACATTAGTGAACCAGATGGATTTTCATGGATATCGTTAAATAGTTGCCATTGAGCTGGTATTTTGTTTTAGAATTTTTATTGAATTCAAATTTCAGCAGCTGCCATAGTAAAATTGGACCTATGCCCCCAGAATATTATCCTGCCATTCTGCATTACTAGTTCATTGACATTACTGCCATACCCACTGCCTCCTGAAATGCACTAATAAGGTTATCTCTTGCACACCCACCAGATCAGATACTAACACCTCGGCGTCTATGTTAACTAGATTGGTCAAGAGCACAAAGTAGGGAGCATATCAGTGTCACACTTCTGCAGTTGGCTAAGGAAGAAATGCTCCAGGTTCTTGGCACTCAGAGAGTAAGTACTTACTCAAGCAAAGCAGGAGAAGACCCCATACTGTTGGCAATTCTTTGCTTTATTGACATGCTCGAGTAGGCACAGAAGGAACAGGCTGGTTTGTCTGCAGAGAGCACTAGGAAACCTGACAAAAATTTTGCAGCAATGTCTTTTGAACCCTGCTGCCTGTGGCATGCAAGCATCTAGCAGTGTTAATGGGCAGGCTCGTGACTGCCAACGGGCAGCCAGTACTCTCAGAGTCTGCTGATATGTTCTCAGACCTGTACTCCATTGCTCTAACATTTCCTCAAAGCAGAGAGGGTGGGACTAGTCGGCACCCAGCAGGAGGAGATGTTAGTGCAAGTCTGGAAGAAAAAACGGTGAGCTTGAGTCTCCAGGCAATCACTCTTTCATGTCGGAACTCTTTGTGTCTAGTTTCTATCCAGGAGGTGGGACAATGAGAAAATGTAATTAATGAGGTGTAATTAAGTAACAATACAATGTTAATGAGCACTAATGCACGCCAATTGGTCTCTCACTGCTCCCTAGTGAGAATCACATCTCAGTATTCAACACTTGGTTTAAAAATATGATTTTTCTGCTCTTGACATTTAAATGGTCCATGCTGGACATCTCACCCAATTTTCCCAACTTTCTTGCAGGAGTTCTTTCATTCATGAGCTTTAAAGATTCCACCTATCAAGTTCTAATACCTAACTGAAACAGGTTTATTCCGATTTTCTACAAATGGACACAAGAGGGTACTATTACACCAGATCTGGATTTTAGTCTGGGGTGATTTCTATGCAGTGTCGATGGAGCAGTGATTGCAGCGTTGGTGTTATATGAGATTGGGAAATTTAAGAACCAGTGCTGCAAACAACGTTACAGAATGGCAGACCTTAGCGGATGCCCACTTCGTGAGATCACAGTCTATGAAGATAGCTGGGTGTTCTGGGGAAGGGAAAGTATTGGGCTTTAAAGTGATATCTTGAAACCAAACCTTTAAGGCTTAATCATTAAAGGTTACTTGGACATGACAATAAGCAATTGAATTAAATTGGAAAAGTACATGAGAAACAGGCCTAATGCAAAAATACTGGGATTGGCAAAACTGCCTGACTTTGAGGGGCAATGGGAAATGTCCTCTTGTGTGGTCTTCATGGGGCCACCTGGATTTGTTTCTCCACCTACCTTTTGGAGGTTGGAAAAGTACTGAAGTTATTACAAAATGGAGATTCAGCACACAACCTTAGATTCAGAGTAGTATGAATATCAGAGACTTTGCCCTGCTCATTGGACTTCATACCATTCAGTTGGGTTTGTGAGACCAGTGCCATGGAATCTGAGGTAGAGCTCTGAGTGCCACACATTGCCAAAGGCAGAAACCAACGAATAGAAAGACACTGTAGGACTCACTTCTTTAGCTCAATTGTTTAACCTAATTATGTAACTTGATAATAGATATAAAAGTAGAATAAACTAACAACTATTAATTCATAAATGTATGGTGTTGAGTATTTTAAACCAATAACTTAGCTATATATTGAAGTGCATGTGTCTTGGAATCATTTTGATCAAATCTTAAAGAACCTGTTAAGGGTTCTTTATTTCAAAATTATACTTTATTCATTAAAAAAAAAATCTCTGTATATATACATTGTCATGGACGCAGTTCTGTTCTATTCAGTAGCATATCAAGGGAGCAAACAAATGATTCTTTCAGCCTAACAATACACAAGGTGAAGTCAAAAAATGTGGGGCGAGAAAAGCATAGCAGGTCAGACAGCATCCGAGGACCAGGAAAGTCAATGCTTCAGGTTGGAACCCTTCATCAGGACTGACCTACTGTGCTTTTCCAGCTCCACATTTTTTGACTCAAGCTTCCAGCATCTGCAGTCCTTTCCGTCTCCAATGCAGAAGGTGAAGATGGGTTTTCCTGTATTGCTTGTTGGGTATGGAGGAAGCACTACGGCATCTTCTTATCCATAAGTAATGCTGTAAAGACACCTACCTTTGGAATCAGTTCTTCTCACAATTCAGCTGCCAGGTTTCTCCAACAACTGCAAATCCAGCCAAAATGAGTTAAAAGTAGAACGATTACTGAAATGAAAGCAGGTAGCCTTGTAATGTTTAAGTGGCCATGCTTACTTTCCCCATGTAGATTGTTGTTGTTTCCTCATCACTCCTCTCTTCAAATGAGAAGTGAGTATGATGGATTCCTGTTTCATATTTGTTACACTTTAATTTTTGACTTTCAACCCACACATTTTTGGAATTAAGATTCAGACCTAAGTCAATCAGTCCATCTGCCTCCTGGTCAACTACGATAGAAGTCAGATGAAAGTAAAGCATCCTTTATAAAATCCTGCCACCTGTAACTGGTGACTAAATATGCGGCAAAATTCATTTTACCAAACTTTTTTTCTTGTCTGCATCAGCTTGACATAATTACTTTTGCAAAAACACTTGTAAAAGTGCTGAAATAATGTAAATTAGAATCATCTGAATTTTCAAGAACAGGAAAATTCCATTAGATTCAATATTTCATTTTTGAACAAGCTTTAAAAATAAGGTTGAAAAAATAGAATGCCAAGGCTTCATTGTGAACAAGCAGTGGCCCAATATTTGAGATGTGCACGAAGCACAATACAATACATTGCGCAGAAAAGTCAGCTTATCATCTAGTCATGCCCAAACCAAACAGAGTGCATTAAACATTAGGACCTAGACTTCTTACAGTGTACACGAAATATGTGCAGTTTAAACTCCTTCGTTTTTATTGCTTTCTTTTCTGCAGGTGGGGATTTATGTTAGATTTTATACTGGGTTCCAAGGGTGCTGACCATACAGTGGGAGCTTATTCATAGACCAATTCTTCATCTATGAACATAGGGGGTGAGTATTGACAGTTTGTTCAAGTTTGCAGGCATCTCTGTCAATACTAATGTTACTAGTAGCTAATGTTCAGAGGTCACATTACCACAATGGGTATTAGAGAAATTTAGGAGTAGAAATCTGGTTGAATTTTTCTCTGCAAAAACTGAAAAAACTGCAAATGCTATAAATGAGAAACAAAAGCAGAAATTGTTGGAAAGGCTCAGCAGGTCTGGCAGCATCTGTGGAGAGAAATCATAGTTAACGTTTTGGTTCGAGTGACCTTTCCTCACAACTGGGCCTCCCATCAAAGTCACCACGCTCCGGCACCATCTCTCGCCACTGGGCCCACATTTGCTGCCATTGCCAATGCTGCCGATTCCACTGTCACCAAGCTCTCCAAGGGCAAAAAGTAAGAGACAAGTGTAGAAAAAAATAGAAAGAAGAAAACAAAGAAAATGAGAAATGAATGAAAGAAAACAGTAGACGAGCAGGAGCCCGAATCCAAATTGACAATGGTACCAGAAAGTAGTTGCCTAAATGTGAATATTGGAAAATACATGCTCTTTTCAGGCTATTTGAGTTAATTTTGTAAAGAATGGCTAAAGCCAAATGCAAAGTGTCACGATATGTTTTCCCATTGATGTTGTGTGAAATTGAATGTTATGATCACAATAGAGTGGACGTGTAGACAGGGGTTACATACATGTTAAGAAAAAAACTTGTGGTCTTGGTACTGTTGCTTCCTACTAGAAGTAGAATCAGCAAAATATTCTCAGAATCAGAGGCTCAATGGTTGAATACTGAGAAAGGTTTGCACAATCTTTTTAAATATATTTTTTTAAATTATTAAATATGATGGTAAAATTTTGATTTATTTAGAAAGCAAGATGGATACTTTTTAGAAGATTCTAACAATCTAAAAGATTAACAGACTACACACAAAAGATTGTAGAGATTCTACTTGGAGATTCCAAATTCAGTGCTTGCCTTTAAATTGTTGGACTGAGCTAAGGTATCACACATGGATAGACCACGAGTATAGCCTGGAGTTAAAATTGTCAGAAAGAAACACACTTGGAACAGATGTCAGAATATTTAAACAAATTCCTAGAAAAACATTCATTTCCAGCAGCCTACAGGCTCAAATGGGATATTCAGCAGGAACACAAAGAATGGAGATTCACTGGTAGCAGAAGTGTGAAACCACCCAGATGCAGGCTGAAAGTGTCAACGTGAAAGGAGATTCACAACATAAAGGAGTGAGGATAGAGATACCTCTGGCTATTATAGTAAATAACATGAATTAGGCAACAATAGCAGAACAATGAATCCTAGAATTCCCAGAAAATGGTTAACAGGTATTTTGGATGATATTCCAAAGAGTACTCTGTAATTAAGAATTCTAATTGAATTTTTTCCACACAACTTGGAAGAACCAGAAGGCAATGAAGATACTGATCAAACAGAGGGAATTACACTAGTTACAACAAGCTACAGTCTATTAATAAACGTTTTAGTTGCATGTTCATTCAATTGTGCTGTGTTGGATGGTGCAGGCACATTAAGTGTGTGAAGTCCATTGGTTAAGATGGTTAGGTGACTGTCGGAGTATTGAAGTTAATTCTAGTCACCACATTACAGGAATGAAATAACTACTCTTCAGAGAGTACACAGGACATTTACAAGAAGGTTGCCAAAACTGAAAATTGCAAGTATGAGGAAAAATTGGAGCGGCTAGGGTGAAGCACAGGAGTCTGAAGAGTGAGTTGATGAAAGTGTGCAAACCAATGAGGGGCTTGGATAGAGTGGTCAGGAACGACCACCCCACTACTAGAGCAACAAATTTAAGGAGATTGGTAGAAGGGCTACAGGAGGCTGGAGGTTACCATTGACCACAAACTGAACTGAGCTTAACATCATACAAACACTGTGGCTTCAAGGGCATGTCAAAGGATAAGAATTTTGCAGCAGGTAACTTAACACCTGGCTCCCCAAAGCCTGGACACCATCTATGAGACACAAGGCAAGAATGTCATGGAAATACTCCCTACCTGTCTGGATGTATACAGCTTCATCAACACTCAAGAAGCTTGGCACCATTCAAGACAAAGCAGTCCACTTGATTGGTGCCACACCTCTACAAACATTTGCTCTGTTCACCACCAGTGCTCAGTAGCAACAGTCAGTATCATCTTCAGGGTGCACTACAGAAATTCACCAAGGTTCCTTTGACACCATTTTCCACGACCTCTAAAATCTAGAAGGACAATAGCAGTAGATACATGGAAACACAGATTCCTTCCAAGCCACTCACTATCCTCACTTGGAAATATTTTGCCTTTCCTTCAGTGTTGCTAGGTCAAAAGCCTGGAACTCTCCCCCTAGTAGCATTGTCTGTCAACCTAAAGCAAATGGATAGCTTCTCACCATCTTCTTAAGGGTAACTGGGAATGGGCATTAAATGCCAGCCCTGTCAATAAAATACATGTCCCTTGAATGAATTAAAAAAAAAGGTAAAACCCTTTTTTACATAGAGGCTGGTGAATATCTGGAATTTGCTGCCTAGTTTGGTGGTTGAGGCAGAAACCCTCAGCTCATTTAAAAAAGACTAGATCTGCATCTGAAATAATATAATCTGCAATACTACAGACTAGGTGTTGGAATGTGGGATTGAAATGGGCATCTAGTTTAGTCAAACTTTGGAAACATGATAGGTTGAGTGACCTCTTTCAGTGCTGTATCCTTTCTATGGTTACCAAAATTTTTGAAATATTAAGATTAAGGAATTAGACAGTTCTAATCACTTCAGATTTGGGGACAACATGCTGAAATCACTAAGAAGACGGATGATTCTAGGGTAAATCTAGATGTAGTGTCATGTGAAATGCCCTTACTGTTAAGCAGGCTGTCTATGACAAAGGTTCAAATAAAATTTGAACACAGTTAGGCAATTGTTTTTGGAAACTTGATGAATTTATAATTCCCAAAATCTGGGCATTATAGTGTTCCCCTAACAAGACTTAACTTCTCAATCATAGAATCATACAGTACAGATGGGGCCATTCAGCCCATCAAGTCTGTGCTACTAAAAGTATCTACATTAGCCCCACTTTCCAGCACTAGGCACATAGCATTGAATGTTATGACACTTCAAGTGCTCATTCAAATACTTCTAAAGGAGACGAGGTTACCTGCCTCAAATACCCTACCCTACCTGGCAATGTATTCCAGACCCCTGCCGTCATCTGGTTGAAAACATTTTTCCTCCAGTCCCATTTAAACCTCCTGCCTTTCACCTTAAAATTACACCCCTTTGTTATTGACTTATGGACTTCAACTAAGGGGAACAGCTGCTTTCTATCCACCTTGACCTTGTCCTTCATAATGTTAAACACCTCTATCAGGTCCGTCCTCAACCTTCTCTGCTCCAAAGAAAACAATCTGAGCTATCCAGCCTCTCTTTGGAGCTAAGATGCTCCATCCCAGGCATAATCCTGATGAATCTCCTCTGCACCTCTTCCAGTGCAATCATATCTTAGCTTCTTAATATTCTGCCATTCACTGCGTGCACCCTTGTCTTCTTACTTCTTCCAAAGTGCATCACTTCCCATTAATGAAGGTTAAATTCTATCTGCCTCTGATTTATCCAACTGACCATTCCTTCTGTCCTCCTGTAACCTAAGACCTTCCTCTTCACTGTCAACTATCTGGCTAATAATTGCGTCATCCGCAAGCTTACTTATCAGAACCCCCTATCAAAATATTAAGCACGTTGTTGGCATTAGCAATTAAAGGGGAAAAATAATTAGTTGTCTTAAAATAGCACAACAGTTTGTCATCCATTTTCTAATTGATTAAAATCCTACTAAAGGAGGTAATAACACAGACCAATGTGTACACTAAAACTATAGAAGAGATCAATAATAGATGTGATATATTTAACAAACATAGGCAGCCACCATCACAGCCTATAGTGAATCAGAGTTCCTAGGTAATAGATTGTCTGGAATAAACCACATAGTAATGGATGAGATGATTCATAAAATTCGAGCAGTCTAACCAAGTCGCAAATTAAGTTTTACCCTGGCATAAACATTCCATACACAGAACTCCTTGCCAATGGTGGGGCTATAATGCAGGTTGGTTTATTTTTGGGAGAAATCCAAAAATGCCCTTTGTAATGAGTGATCACCCCAGGCTTGCGAAGGGACTACAACTAGATAATTTTTTTAAACCACGTAATTGCCCCACATGCAGAAAAACAACATTCATTAAGTATCAGGTTTTATAGAAAGTTTGTTGTGTCTGATGCCATTGTATAATGTCATCAAATTTTAATCCAGAGACATAGTATATCACAAAAGTGCAGAATAGAATCATAAAGTCATACAGCACGGAAACATCCTTCGATCCAACTCAGCCATGCTGACCAAGTTTCCTAAACTGAACTAGTCCCATTTGCCAGCATTTGGCCCATATCTCTCTAAACCCTTCTGATTCACATACCCATTCAGATGCCTTTTAAATGTTGTAATTGTGCCAGTCTCCACCACTTCCTCTGGCAACTCATTCCATGCATGCACCACCCTCTGTGTTGAAAAAGTTGCCCTTCAGGTTCCTTATAAACCTTTGCCCTATTGCCTTAAGCCTATGCCCACGAAGTTTGGACTCCCCTACTCTGAGAAAAAGATCTTGGCTATTCATCCTATCCATGCCCCTCATGATTTTATAAAACTCTATAAGGTCACCCCTCAGCCTCTTCGCTCCAGGGAAAGAAGTCCCAGCCTATCCAGCTTCTCCTTATAACTCAAAACCTCTAGTGACACTAACATCCGAGAATGAGATTAAATATCTGGGTAAAGTCAGGGTGTCACATCTCATTGTGGAAGCACGCTGGAAATCCAGTGCTGCTATTCCCGAATCATCGCAAAAATTAAAGATTTTATCAAAGTATTCAAAATTCCATAATTAATCTGTCTCTTCAGAACCAGGTTGACAGAAAGCACAGACCAGGTTTCTGTGCTTGAGATGAACTATTATTTATTACAAATAAATAGATTCTAACTGCAGGAAAACAACCACAAACTGTTGACCTATAACTCTACTGGCTAAAATTCTAACCCCCTTTTAAACCTATACACACACATATATATGAGGGAAGCCATGAAAGTTAGTTGAATGTGTTTATGCATTGGATAATGCAGCAAAGTTATGGTATTTCTCGGTTAGGTTCATCTTGCTGAAAGTAGGTTGCATTCAGCTTGAAACAGACCCAGAAACATTTTATTATCATAGGTAGAAACTGGCAGAAATTCTTTTGTGCACATTAATGGTTTTCTGTCAGGAGGTTCTGCAGAATTCCAACGAGGTGTGATAATTAAAATAAAGAGAAGTTTAGAATTGAGTCTAGTCTGAGTGCAACCAGTTCAACTGAACAATTAGTCTTCTTAACTGATCTACCTGTACCTTGAATATAGGATTATTTTCCATGAGAATCTTAGATGAGAAGTTTAAGATTGGTAGTCAAGCTTCTAGGGCCTTTCAATATGTAGGGTTATGTATATCAAGTGGAACAGGTCAGAGTGACTCGATCAACAATCTTACTTCGGAGTTGTCAATTGCTTCCAAGCAAATAGACCCACATTCTCATTGGCCTGGGATGCCAAGAAAATAAATGTGGTAGTTAAAAGTACCTTTGTTGCTGAAACACTGGCAAAGGTAGAAGCACTAGATATGGGTGTATTCACCTAATATGATGAAGCAAATCTTACACAAGGGACAATCTAAGAAAACTTTGCCCATAGAACATTTTATAGATAAACATTGTCTGCGGGACAGTGTTCATTCAACAAAGGTGTCATAGAGAAAAGGTTGAGGAATTACCTTACTAGTGTGAAGTGTTGGAAAGAAAAGCTTTTTCTAAACCAAAAAGGGTTGATGCGTGTCACCAATTTTGAGCCTGTTTTACAAAGGGAAAACTGCTATTTGAAGAAACAAAAATGGAAATTGCTGGAAAGGCTCAGCAGGTCTGACAGCATCTATGGAGAGAAATCAGAGTTAATGTTTCTGTCCAGTGACCCTTCTTCAGAACTGTTGCTAGCTAGGAAAGAATTGTTTTTTATGCAGCAGGGAGAGTGGGGGAAGGGGTTAAGGAGTAAATGATGGTGGAGTTACAGCCCAAAGAGAGAGAATAGTTGGATAAAGGAGTGGATAATAGTCAGCCTAGGAGATTGAATGGCTGCTAATGGGGACCACTAACAGCTAAAAATAGGATAGAGCCAGCTAAGGGTGCTGTCAACTATACATCCTCACACCTACTTCCTGTAAAGACTCTATTCCATTCTCCCAGTTCCTCTGTCTCTTTCGCATCTGTTCTGATGATACCAACTTCAACAAGGTGGGGGGGGGGTATCCAAAATATTCACCTTCTTCCTCAATCAAGGATTCATCGTTGACAGGGCCCTGAGCCAGGTCCAACCCATCTCCCAAACTTCAGCTCTCACTCCCCTCTTTCCTCCCACAGCAGCAATAAGGCCCCACTTGGCTTCACCTACTGTTTCCTAAGAAGGGTCACTGAGCCCAAAATATTAACGCTGCTTTCTCTCTACAGATGCTGTCAGACCTGCTGAGTTTTACCAGCAAATTCTGTTTTTGCACTTATTAATACATTTTAATTTAGGGACTGGTAACTTACCCCATCAATCATTTGGATGAATATGGAATAGGTAGGCAAGTTAGGATGGTCACCTCTCTCCTTGTTCATCACTCAAATTGACGTCATCTTTTAAATTTACTTCAAACTGATGGACATTTCCTGGCCTTTTCTACACACTTCCATGGAAAAAGAGGATACATGGAACACTAAAACACTCCCTGATATCAGTACGAAAATGTAATGACCTCATACTGGGAGCACAGTCTTTGTGACTTTTATCTCCACCTTGTCTTGGTCCCTGAATTTGGAATTGCTTATATTTTTCCAGTGAGATAAAATCAATGCCGCACCAGCCAATTCCGTAAGAGTTACATATTATCCAAAAGAAATTATTTATTAAGAGTTCTTATTTTTGAACAAGGTCCAAACTTACACTCTTATCCAACTGGTGGGCATCCATCTCTCAGCTATTTTTTATATTCACTCTTGGGATGTGCATGTCACTGGCTGGCCAGAATTTGTCCAGTTGCCTTTGAGAAGGTGCGCTACCTAATTGAACCATTGAAATCCATTTGGTGTAGGTACATCCATAATGCAAGTAGGGAGGAATTTCTTTGGCTTTGACCCAGAGACAGATAGTAATGGAAGGAAAATTTATTTCCAGGGTAGCATGATTAGTGGATTCAAGGGGAACTTAAATGCAATGGCATTCCCCTGTATTTGCTGCCCTTGTCCTTCTAAATTATTGCAGCTGTGGATGTGAAAATGATATCTATGAAGCCTTACTGAATTTCTGCAGTGCATTTTTTAGATGGGACACATTGCCGATACCAAGTATTGGTGGTGTTGGGAGTAAATATCTGTGGATGTGGTACTAACAAAGCAGGCTGCTTTCTCCTGAATGGTGTCAAGCTTCTTGTGTGTTGTTGGAGCTGCACTCCAGGTGAGTGGAGACTATTCCACCACAGTCCTGACTTGTGCCTTGTAGATGATGGACAGGCTTTGGATGGTCAAGAAATGACATACTGCAGGATTCATAACATCTGACTTGATCTTGTAGCCACAATATTTATATGGCTAGTTTGGTTTCTGGTCAATGGTAACTGTCATGATATTGATAGTGGGAGAATCAGTAATCGTCATTTCACTGAATGTCACAGGTAATGGTTTAATTATTTTTTGTTGCAAATCATAATTGCCTGACGTGTGGTGAATGTTACTTGCCACATGACAGATAAACCTGGATACTGTCCAGGACTTGCTGTATTTGGACATGAATGCTTCAGAGTCCGAGCAATCATCAACAAACATCCCACATCTATTCTTATGATAGAGAAGTCATTGATGAAACAGCTCAAGATGATTGGACCCAGGCCACTTCCCTGAGGAAATCCTGCAGAGGTATCCTGGAACTAAGATAACTGACCTCCAAAAACCACAACCATCTTACTTTGCACAGGTATGGCAACAACCAGTGGAGAGATTTGCTTGCTTCCCATTTACTCTAGTTTTGCTAGCACTTGATAGCATACTTGGTCGAATGTGGCTTTGATGTCAAAGGCGGTCACTCTCCCCTCACCTCTGAAATTCAGCTCTTTTGTCTATGTTTGAACTAAGGCTATAATGAAGCCCTGGCAGAACCCAAACTGAGGATCTGCAAACAGGTTACTGCTGAGCGGGTGCTGCCTGATAAGACTGTGGATAACACCTTCCATCATTTTACTGATAATCGAGAGTAAACCGATGGAGCAATAATTGGTCGGGATGGATTTGTCCTGTTTTTTGTGCACAGGACATACTCAGGCAATTTTTCACCTTATCAGATAAATGCCAGTGTTGTAACTGTACAGGAAAAGGTTTGCTTAGTGTCAGGCAAGTTACAGAACATAAGTCATCGGGACTATTGCTGGAATTTTGCCAGGACCATAGCCTTTATGGCATCCAATGCTTCCAGCTGTTTTCTGATGTCACGTGGAGTGAATTAAATTGGCTGAAGACTGGTATTTGAGGTGCTGGGGTATACGTAGGAAAGAAAAGCACTGGAGGTAACTTCATACACTTTCATAGAATTTATTCACAAAGAGCCACATTACAAACATGCATCACAGCAACCAAATGTCAGTTTCAGTCAGTTTTATTTATTGGAGCCATATAAATCTCAGTTAATGCTCAGCATCAGCACACAATTGAATACAATTAGATAAATTTTTAAATTGGTTGTCAGTGTAATTCTTAGCACACGTGATTATTTATCAAATGCTGTACAATCACATTTAATGTGATTATATCTTTTGAGTTCTGCAAGCACCTGCTGATTGGTTACGGTCAATACCTTGCTCTTTGAGAAGAGTATATGCAATTTGTAACGATTGCCAGTCTTTAGAACATATGGCCAATATACACAGCGTCACACTGACATTGAAACATATATTACACTACTCATTTATGTGATAGGCAGAACATTTCTTGACTTAACAGCAGCATGTTGTTATGCATTAACAACAACATGGAACAGCTAGCTTCACCCATTGCTCAAAATATTGTGGTTTAAAATTTTAATCCCAGTGTGATGCAAGGTAGGGACATCGGAACACAGGAACATAGTAGCAGAAGTAAGCCAGGAGCAGGTCATTTATCGTCTGAAAAAACAAGTGTTAATATACAATTAAAAGGCATGTTCCTTAAACTGCGCTCAAGGAAATTTTAAACAATTGTTTCCTGTTTAAAGTGTCTGCAAATACTTTGGAGTTTTATAGAGTTACTATGGGAGAACTGACGCTTACAGTAAGAGTACGGTACTCATGTATGGCAGCAGCAATCTCCTGGGAAAGGGAAATTTACTGATCTAAGATTAGACAAACAGATGATGGATGAAGCTGATTACCATCTTCATAAATGGCATTTTTTTCTGTTCTCTGTCTTCAGGAACTAGCCAGTGTTAATGTTAGGCTGAAGCCAGCATAGATCACTTCAAAGTGATTTGTCTTTTTCTCGAGCGCCTCTTTGTATACCTTATTTCTAGAGGCTGAGGAGTGCTCTACATCAATTACTTGTTGATATCATTGTCCAATCATCAAGCCACAGGTAGCCAAGGTAAAACTTCTTCCTTACCCTCATCTTGCCTTGTGATCGTCCTGCAGGTTATCTCATACTTGATACTATTCATTAACTTTTGCCAGACACTTGTGTTGATTCTCTTTGATTGTTATCTTTGTGTATCTGCAAAACTATGTTGGAAGGGAAAGAAAAAGAAAAGAAACAAACTTCTGCATGGACATCATTTCAGGTTTCTCTGGAGGCAAGTGCAGAGATGCGGAAGTTTCTTATGAGGCAGAAGGGTATGGGTTTCTCCCCCAGTCATGAGTCTGACAATGGAAAGGCTGATTCAGACACTAATTTGAGGCACTAATTTGTGAGTAGGTAATTGATGCAGAGAGGTTGTCAAGGAAATCTTGTCAGTACTGGGTCTGATAAAGGGACCTGACATCATAAGTGAGGGAGGGCATGCACTGAAAACCATCCCTCTTCCTTTTCTTCAAAAGCCACTCCTCTATCACACCATCTTACCTTTTTCTGAGGATTTCAACATGAACCCTAGTGAAGGTCCAAATGAATCAGTGCCCAAATGGCACTGCTGGACATTGAGAGCTGCTAGCGTCTAATTAGGACAAAACATAACAGAAGATAGCAGATAAAATGCAGTGCTAGAAGGATGGGGATAAACAGAAGTAATTTTGTGAATATGAAGAATGTGTTAACAACTAGAAAACTCAAGCTTGTAGCAAGGGAAAAAAATCCCAAAATTGCTACGTTCTATCTACTTTTCTGTATGTCTCAGAAATATGGGCAGTAAGTGGAGATTTATGAAAGAGAGGCCACAGAAATGTAGATGCTAAGCTGCATGCTAATAAATCCACACAGAGACCATAAAACAAACGAAGGGTTACTTGAAATTTCAAGTGCAAAATCAACTATTGAAAGGTCACATCCTGAAAAGAAAATGTCAGCATTTGGGTCATTTGATTGGAGCTGAAAGGTGACAGAGGTCATCTCCAGATGGAAAAGTGGGCAGAAGCAGCAAGAAGGGTTGACCTAGGCTCAGTTGACAGATGACACAAAGTAGTCAGACAGAGATCGTAGGAACTGACGATGCTGGAGTCCGAGACACCAAGATGGGGAGCTCGATGAACACAGCAGACCAGGCAGTATCAGATGCTGGCTGGCCTGCTGTGTTCATCCAGTTCCACACCTTGTTGTCTTGGACTTCAGCATCGGCAGTTCCTACTATCTCTGAATGAGTTTTAACCCCACTGCGAAGCCTCTTCTAAGGATGTCTACCTTGAAGAAGTTACCCTCCTCCCTCCAGAAAATGTTCCTGTTCCTCTGATGCTGCCTGGCCTGCTGCGTTCATCCAGCTCCACACAAAGTATTCGCAGATGAATTACAGTGCGTATGTAAAGATGGTGTAAAACAGACGAACATGGCATACCATGATGGCACATCTGTAGTCAGGAATAGGTACGAGCAGCTTCACAGGTATCTTATAAAGAAGGTGAGACCCTTTTGAATTTTTTTCTTACTTACCTTCCTGTATTTATTACCTCATCATTATTTTTGATCCCCGATTACAACATTTGAGATGACCAGAAGTTTCCTCAACATTTCAGGAGCGCTGCCTCTGCGCAAGCGGAGATCGAGGGGCGGAGACCACTTACCCACTGCATACAAATAAAGTGTGCCTCATGTTGAACGGTTGATGTATGGAAAATAGACAAATATTTGCAGCGAGTGTACGAATGCCACGTTGCCCTCAAGAACCATTTTCACTGAATGTTGTGCTCACCTTGCTTCAACGCTTGTCTGAAATCACACAGGGCCAACCGTAAACCATCCCGGGGGCTGTTCAGGCAGTCCTCCGCCTGAACACTCCGGAAGAGGCCGACGGATTTCTCCCGGGACAAAGTTGCCGAGCTCAGGTGAAACGAGTCACCCCGAAACAACACGGTGCCGTGACCTGGGACAGAGCGGAAGTGACGTGACCGTGTCTGCAGTCACATCCGGTCCTGGTTTGTCCGCGCGACCTGCCCCAAAATGGCAGCTGAGCAGCAGCTCCCGCCGGCCGTCACTACGGCCGGGGCCAGCGCCGACAAAGACAGCAACAAAAAGGTGGTCTTCGTTTTCGACCGCCGCCTGGGAGACTCGCTCGAGAAATGTCTAGACCTCAGCAGCTGGACCACGTTCGCCGAGTTCAAGAGCGCCGTGTGTCGGGTGAGGAGGTGGAGGGGAAACTGGAGTCCGGAGCCGCGGGCGAGGGAGCGGGGAAGAGAAAAGGGGAACATAGTTGGGGAGGTGAAGGGGTCTGGTGCAGGAGGGGAAAGGAGAAGGAGTAGTGTGCTTGGCGGCGGAGGGGAGAATAGGTTGAGGGGCTGATGGAGGCAGCGGGACAGGAGATGGGGGTAGTGGGCTGGGGAGAGGGAAGGAGAAGGGGCACAGGTGGTGGATGGGGAGATAAGTGCGGGAGGGATGGGGGTGGTGGACAGATAATTCGGTGGGAGCAAGACATGTACGAGTTGTTGTGACAGAGTAACAGCAAGTGGGTGGAGACAAGGGGGCGGTGGTCTCTGGATAGATTTTGGCGGGTTTGGGAATGGGAGACAGGAACTCCAATATTGAGGGGCGGGTGCTGAAAATGGATCAAGCCATTTCGGAGGGGAGGGGGCCAAAGTACTCATCCTTGCAGTGGCCCAAGTGAAGTGCTGTGTTTAATAAGGGAGCAAGTAATGAACCATTAAACTACGGTGTAGTCAATATAACCTCAGTGGTGGGGAGATTGTTGGAAGCAATTATGAGGGAATGAATTAATATGCAGTTGGAGATATAGGCACTAATCAAGTCAGCATGGTTGCATGAGCGGAAGGTCATGTCTGATCAACTTCATTGAATTTTTCTGTAGAGGTAGCCGGGTGTGCAGAGGAGGCAATTTTGTCATCTATCCTACTTAAAGGCTTCTGGTAAGGTCTTGCAGGGGACACTGTGAATGTAAGAGCCCCTGTATTCAAGAAAATTTGGCTAATTGAACCCAGAATTGGCTGAGTGGCAGGAAGCAGAGGGCGATGGGTGAGGTGTGTTTTTGTAACTAGAACCCTGTGTCCAGTTGGATTCAGTTGGAATCTGTGTTGGGGGCCCTTGTTTGTTGTGTGTATATATAATACTTTAGACTTGAGCATAGGAGGGTTGATCAATCAGTTTGCTGATTGCTGGCGATGAGAAAATTAGTAGGGTAGCATATCATTGGAGGATGGCATGAGTTTACAAGATGATGTAGAGAGCTGGTCAGATGAGCTGATCAGTTGCAGATGGAATTCAGTTCAGATAAGTGTGAGGTAATGCCCTTGGAAAGGACAAACGAGGACATGCATGATGAATGGTAGGACCTTGGAACGCACTGAGGATCAGAAAGATCTTGTGTATGTCCACTGGATCCTAAAGGGAGTGAGACAGGTAGATAAGGTGGTTTAAAAGGTGTCTCATTGGACAGGTGCAATGGTGTAGCCCTGAGCATCATGTGGAATTGGAAAACCTTAGCAGGCATTGCCTGAATCCAGCATTTTGTAAACACTTGCATAAGAGTGCAAGAAATAGAACCAGGAGTAGGTCATTTGGCCCCTCAAGCCTGCTCTGTCATTCAACAAGATCGTGGGTGCTCTGTCCCAGGCCTCAATTTGTCATTTGTACTGTTTGTTCCATGATACTTTAAACATCAATCAGCCCCCTTTAAATACTTTGTGATCTGCCTCCTCAACTTTCTGGGTTAGAAAGTTCCAGGCATTCACTTTATGCTCTGGGAAAATAAATTTCTTCACACCTCAATTTTAAATGAATATCCACTAAATCTGTAACTGTACCTTCAACTTTGAGATTTTCCCACTGGTGGAGCTGTCTTCTGAACAGCTACCCTGAAGTCTTCTCTGCTTCAATAAAGTCAATCCTAAATTCCAGAAATCAGCCTAGTTAACCTCTCTTGAACTGCCCTAATGTGAGTATATCCTTCCTTAAATATAGGACCAAAATTATACACAACGTATACCAAGTTCATCTCACCAACACACTAACAAGACTTCCCTATATTTAAACTCCAAAACCTTAACAATACCCCAAGTTTTCATTTGCCTCCTTAATCACTTGTGTCATGCGCAAAAATACCCTGATCCCTCTGTGCTGCGCTTTTGAGTTTCTCTATATTTAACTAATCTTTCTTTGCGTATATTTTCAACCCTTTCCTGCCTCACTTCAGTTATCCTCTTCACTATCCTGCACTTCTGCTCTCTGAATTTTTTGATTTTTTTTTTTGCAGGGAAGTTTTAATGAAAACCCCTCCTCCCTCAACACTAATTAGGTTAATTAGCACAATCCTAGTTATATAGAGTGCTAGAGATGTAAAGCACAGAAACTTCGGTCTAACTCTTCCATGCCGACCAGGTATCTTAAATAAATCTAATCCCATTTGCCAGCATTTGGCACATATCCCTCTAAACCCTTTCTATTCATACACCTATCCAGATGCCTTTTTAAATATTGTAATTGTACCAGCCTTCACCACTTCCTCTGGCAGCTCTTTCCATACACACACTACCCTCTGTGCGAAAAAGTTGTACCTTAGGTCCCTTTTAAATCTTAACCCACCCTTACCTTAAACCTATGCCGTTTGGTTTTGGACTCCTCCACCCCAGGGAAAAGATCTTGTCTATTTCCCCCATCCATACCCCTCATGATTTTATAAACCCCCATAAAGTCACCCCTTAGCCTCTGACACTTCGAGAAAGATAGCCCCAGCCTATTTACTCTCTCACTATAGCTCAACCCCTCTGAACCTTGTAAATCTTTTCTGGACTCTTTCAAGTCTCACAACATCCTATAGGAGGGAGACCAGAATTGTGTGCTATATTCCAAAAGTGGCCTAATCAATGCCCCGTACATCCACAACAAGACTTCCCAACTCCTATACTCAATGCACTGACCAATGAAGGCAAGCATACCAAATGCCGCCTTCACTATCCTATCTACCTGCAACTCCAAGGTCTCTTTGTTCAGCAACACTCTCCAGAACCTTACCATTAATTGTAAAAGCCCTGTCATGACTTGCCTTTCCAAAATGCATATTTATCTAAATTAAACCCCATGTGTCACTCCTCGGCTCAAGGTCCTGTTGTACTCTGAGGTAACCTCCTTAGTTACATCTCCAATTTTGGTGTCATCTGCACGTGTAACCATACCTTCTGTGTTCACGTCCAAATCATTTATATAAATGGCGAAAGGGTTCAGTGTTTATTTTAAAATATTCATTCATGGGGTGAGGACATTGCAGGCTAGGCCAGCATTTATTGCCCATCTCTAACTGCCCGGAGGGAGTTGAAGTTGGTTGGCTCGCCGAGCTGGTTCCTTGTTTCGCAGATGTTTCGTTACCATGCTGGGTAACATCCTCAGTGCAGCCTCCGATGAAGCGTTGGTGTGTGTTCCCGTCTGGTTTTTAAACACTGGGGTCCGTTGAGATGGTTTGCCTCACTTCCGGTTTTCCTTCGAATCCTACAAATCTACTCTAAAACCTTAGTGCCTGGAGGGAAGTTATATGATAGCCACGTTTCTGTATGTCTGGCGTTGTACGTAGGCTAATCCAGGTAAGGGCCGCAGTCTCCTTCCCTGAAGTACATCAGTGAGCCAGGTGTATTCTTCTGACAATCAACAATGAATTCTTCGGACTGTTAACTCCAGATTTTTATTGAATTCAAATTCCATCACCTGACATTGGAGCGCCTCAATGATTAGCACTGCTGCCTCTCAGCGCCAGGGACCCGGGTTCGATTCCAGCCTTGGACAGCTGGCTATGTGGAGTTTGCACATTCTCTCCGTATCTCGGTGGGTTTCCTCCAGATGCTCCCGTTTCCTCCACAGTGCAAAGTTGTGCAGGTTAGGTGGCTCGGCTAGGCTAAATTGCCTATAGTGTCTGGGGGGAGGTGCAGGGATAGGGTGGATCTGGGTATGTTGCTATTTCGAGGGATGGTGTGGACTTGATGGGCCAAATGGCCTGGTTCCACACTGCAGGAATTCTATGACTCTCAGACTCTATGACATGATGGGATTTGAACCTAGGTCTCCAGAACATTACGTGGGTCTCTGGATTTACAAGCCAGTAATAATACTACTCGGCTGTCGCCTACCTTATGAAACCCATGCCAGTGGAACTGCTCTGACTTTTCTTAATACTGGTGCTCATGCCATGTGAATTGGAACCCATTGGTGCTGCACCAGTCTTTGACCCACACATTTACCTATGCTACTGCCTTTTTTAAAAAATTGATAGGATAAGAGTGACCATGCATGTGCATGATTAACACACAATTTTCATTGAACCGTCAAACAAGGTTACATCTTTGATGTGTGGAAGGTGCAGTTGATAGAATAGTAATGAAGATGTCCTTTGGCCCATTGAGTCTGTACCAACTAAAGCTACTCTGAAACTGCAGTTGGCACACAGCACTTGAAGTGTCATAACGTTCAAGGCTTATCAGCTACAATATAAAGGTTGAGGTTTCCCACAAAATGTCATTGTATGACTGAAGAAACTTTGAAGCAAAGCTGGCTATTTGTGTGCTGAATGTGGCTGTTTTTTTTTTTCAGGCTTTTGACATTACTACAGGAAATAATTTTGTAATTACAACAACAAATAGGAAAGAAATTAAAAGTCAAAACTTTGGTAAGTTTGTTTGAATTGGATTTTATGTAACATTGGGTCTTTCATCTAGTTGCCTGACTGAGTACAATTCATTATCATGTATGATGACCTTGCTGTATTGAATGCTTTAATGTCTGATATAACCAGTCTAAGTGAGAGAATGTGGCAACTGCTAGTAACAGATATTGCAATGATATCTTGTGCTCATACTAATTCCTTGCACCTAAACCACATAATACTTTATTCGAAACTGATGTAGCTTTTTCGAGTAAGTATCTAAAGTCTGATGAATCATCGTAGTTAATATTTTTGAAGGACTTAGATTTTGAAAGATTGTGGAAAAGAATGATCGATTTCAAGTCTTATGCTGTAAGAGAGACTACTTTTTTTGGACTATGGACTGAAAATGACAAAAATGGACATTGCTTAAAAGGAGAGAAAGTACAAGGAAATATTTGTAATTTTGGGAAGATAAGTGAAGCTAACATGCATATGAAACAGTTACATTCTTTTTAGGGACGTTGAGCCCAAACAAAATAACAATGTTTGTGATAGGTTCAGGAGAACTCAGCATGGCAACAACCTATTGATTGATCAGGTTGCAGTTTAACATAGGCTGTGAGTGTAGTGAATTAGACAAAGTGAAGCAAGGAAGCCACCTGACGTTAGCCTCACCTTTTCCCGTTCCTCCTTTTGGTAAAGTTATTATCTCTAATTTTCTGCTGAAAGAGCAGAAAGACTACACTGAGACAATGAAAGAAATAATTCTAAAACCTAAAGGGACAAGAAGGATCCTGGGTCCAACTAAGCAACTGGTGGACTAAAGATTGATTTTGTCACTGTGTAGATAACTTCAGTGACGCCATGATGTTTTGATAATGCAAAACCCAACTCATCTAGTTTTGTGATTTTAAGATTGGTGAGACACAACTCTTCTAACCATTTTGTTTTCCCCTCCATTCATAATATATATCTGTGTAGGAGTTTTAAATAGGGTAGAGTTTAAGTTTCATACATTAGAAATCTTTCCTGTTTTGTTAAAATGTCACAATAAATAGCTTTCACTTCTTACTGAGGGATCTTAATGTGAGTTTTCTGTAACCTGATAGCAGTCATTCAAAGACTAATTGGGATTTTTGGTAGCTTTGTTAAACCATTGTATTTGTCATGATGCTGGGACCATGATCTCCTTCATCTGTGTGTGTCCATTGCCATGCGCAGAACCTCTGAGCAGCTATCAGCCTGCCAACACAAATTGCAGCATTGACTTCTGGTTCGGGAAGTCGCTGCCACACAGTGCTCGGGGTCCGCACAGAAGAACGCTTCTGCTGAATTCAGCATGAAATCTATTTTTCGTCTGAAATAGTAGTCGGATGAATATCTCCACATTGTATTTCCTGAGTAAGCTCTGTTTGCATTGATCACGTGACAGACATCAGATTTTTCTGTCTTTTGCCTTATCCTTTCTCCCTTTAAGGATAGCCCTAACAGCCAGAATTGGTTCTTTTTTAAAGTGAAGTTTGGCTAGGGAAAACTGAATTTTTTGTTTAGCTGAAGTGTGTCTGTTTTGGGTTATGTAGAGGAATAGACATTTATACTTCAACATTACTGGTTGGGTATTTTAACTATGTATTGCATTTTCATTGATTAAGTTTCTTTACAAAAGCAATTATATTCATTAATATATTTTTAAAAAGAGCATGGTTGATAGATTTTTGTTTAAAAGCTGTTTATAGCTTAGATATTTAATTGGCAGCTTGGTAACTAGAAAGAGTATTTTTCTTTTTATGTTGTGATCCATGGAATAGCGGGCCTATTGATGTATTGACTCCTCCAGCCTCTGCCATAGTAAGACGTACGGTTAGAAAGACCTTTTAAAAACAAAAGTAGCCAGCTATGTTTACTTTGAATATATAGCAAATGAAGTTCTCCAATATTGTTTTGTTTTTGAATCACGTCTTTCTGAAAGTTGTCAAGCATATTGTGATTGACATCTTCGAGTAGTTTTACATTATCTTTTGCAATATGCTAATTTAACAGCATATTGCGTATTAAGCTAATGCTCAAACAAAATGTTTTGCACAGATTGTTTTGCCTTTTTTTTTCGTAGATTTCTGCCTTATAGTTTTGATTACATTATCTTAATGATATTTGAGTAAGAAAATATTTGGATTGACTGTTGGATTAACGGCTTTCCTTTTTTTTTGCCATACATATCATTTTAAGTTGCTGTGTATTTTTTGGAAATATATCAAACTGTTTTGTGTTCTTTTTCAAACTTAGATAAATGTGTCAAAGATGGCGTTACCTTGTATATACTTAACTCAGTCGACCAAACACTGCCCTCGGCTACCAGGGAGCGAATTGACTTTCTTCCTCACTATGATACGTTGGTTAAAAGTGGAATGTATGAATACTATGCCAGTGAAGGACAGACTCCGTTGCGTAAGTATATACCTTGCACCATTTAATTTTGAGTAATAATTCTGAATTGAGAGTGTTCTATCTAGCTTGATTAGAACTTGAACTACTCTGATTGGAATGTAGCTTTACTAAAGAGAGACCAAGCACCAATAACCATTTATTTTCAATAAACAGCATTTGCCTTCGCTGAGTTGATAGATAATTCCTTATCTGCAACAGCCAATAACAAAGGAATTCGTAATATACAGGTCCGACTGGTGAGTAATGTAATATATTGTATTCAAGTGTAATATTGTGTACTTCCTGTAAACCTCCTCACTTATCACTTCTGAGATCCACATTATAATAGAAACTGCCTGTAATTACTTCTAATGCTGGAATTGTACACTCCTGCATATTGAAATGCTGCAGCAATTAGGAGAGTGGTCCAACAACAGAATGATGAGTTAATGGAGACAACTTGCAATGAAAATGTGGATGTAGGCATTTATAATGGAAGTATGAAAATAAGAATAGAGAGTATGGTGGAAAAGTTTTCAAGAGTACGTGGCAACATCTGCAGACTTAATAACGAATTGCTGTTCAGAAGACAGAGTGTACTACTTGTAATATTGATAGAAATACATGCGGGGATTGATCTCAAGATTGTAATAATTCAACGTCCAAACCTGTCTCACCTGCAATTTGCTTTTGGTCTTAAACTCTTGTACACGATACCATGAGAAACTGACTAATACTACTTGTCTATTTCTGATGCTTTGCAGATTTTTCACTGAATTCAATTCTAATGATCTATTTTTCCTTTTTAGTTGTTTGATGAATCACAAGGTAAACCAGCTGTAGCTGTAATTGACAATGGGAGGGGAATGACATCTAAGCAGCTTAATAACTGGGCTGTGTATCGACTTTCCAAGTTCACCAGAACGGATGATGACATTGAAAGGTTTGTTTCCTGGATGTAAACATGCTCATTCAAATCCTCTAATAACCTCTTTCTGATATTCTTATCGAATATTTTTTACAAATCTGAATATTTTCACAATTTCCTCCTCAAACTCTGCTAATTACAATCTCAAAAACTTGAGAGGTCAAATGTTATCCCTATCACAAATCTACATTGACACCACCCATCTATATTAAGATTTAAGTAGTCTGATACCCCCCAGGTCCTCTAATTATTTCTAACATTTTCTCTAAATCTGATGTCATATTAATTAACTATAGTTCTGCTATTCTGCCTTCTCCCTTTCGTATGTAATGAATTTCTTTTTGTTATCTTGCAATCATAGGGACTGTTATACAGTCTTGGGAATTCAGGAAGATGAAAATCAGTTTGTCCATTATCCTTGTAGCCACCTCTTCTCAAACCCTAAAATATAGGTCCTTGGGTCCAAGGGATTTATAAACTTTTAGTGCCATTAATTTCTCCAGAGCTTATTTTAAAACTAAGTATTTTTCACTAGACCCTTAGTTTCCCACTATGGGAATGTTTTGTGACAATAAATGTGAAGCGCTAGTTTAATATCTTGACCCTCATTCCCCACAAATCGTTTTCTTTTTTTCTTCTTAGCATCTAAGGGCCGCATATTTATTCTTGTTACTCTCTTCCTTTTCACATGATGGCTTTTGCAAGCTTATTTTTGGATCACTCTTGTTTTGCTCTCATTCAATTTCCTGTTGTATTAAATATTTACTATCTATTTAATTCTAAATTCTTCCCAACCTTTTCTTCTTTGTTACTGCCTTATCAGTCTTTCTCTTTAATCTGATACTGCCTTTGCCTGTTCTGAAGAAGGATTATTGTACCCAAAAAGTTAACTCTGCCTTATTTCCAAAGATGCTGCCAGAGCTGCTGAGTTTTCACAGCAATTCTGCTTTTGTCACTATCTTTGCCTTCTCTGGTTAGTCATGAAAAAATGATCTTTTCCACTTGTTTTTGATGACATTTTGAATTTTTGAATCAACTCTAAATACTGGCCATCGTCTAGCCATTGTCATACCTTTTAATCAAGTTTCTCCATCTAGCTTGATCAAATCAACAGTTAAGTCAAACTATTAAACCCAGTCCAAAATTAAGCCACGTGTTCACTTTTACCCTGAGACCTTTTCAATGCAAGGCTACGAATGGACCTCTTTTTTGTTGAAGAATGCTAGTTCTAAATTTGCCTGCTTTCTACACTATTACTATCAAGGGCTTGGTGGGGGAATGTGCTGTAAGCTTTGTATGGATTGGGCATGTTTGTTTTTTGATAGTTCAATGTCTTTTATCTTGACATTGATTTAATGCCACTTATTTTGGATTATATTGAGTGTTTCCCAGATATCCTCGTAACTTCTTTACTCCCAGATGAAGAATCTCCAAACTCTTTTCTCAGTAAGCTGAGTTGCAGTTCAGTAACATTTTTCAGAATTATGTTCATCAATCCATATCTTCACTATATTCCACCACTGTATTGCAACACTTATTTGTACTGGAAACTTCTGACAAGCTTATTTTTGTTTAAAAATTAAAGAATATTTCATAACAAAACAAGAATGTTTGTTTTGTTATGAAAAATAATACAAATACTAAAACACCTTCAGGACAGGCTACCAAAACTTCAGTTAGACATGTCTTGCCTGAAACAGTGAATCAATGGGTAAAGATAAGATCACCATTGTCTCACCAGACAATAGAACTGCTGTAATTAGAGAGAGACAACTGGTAGTGATTGAGGGTCGCCATGTCTCGGGCGAGGGTCAGTGTTGAGAAGAGTCCTTCTGGTAACCTCATCCTGTGCCGGTTGGGTAGATTGGCCATGTTAAATTGTCCATTATAGACATGAAATAATATGGATTCAAATTTGCCTGGACTAATTTAAATTCAATTAGTTAGTAAAATACTAGTAATAATAATTGTGAAACTGCAGGATTATTGTAAAAGTTCATGTGGGTCACTGCTATCCTTACCTGATCTGTCCTACATGTGACTTCAAAGCCGTAGCAATGTAGCTAACTCCTAAGTGCCATTCGAAATGGCATAGAAGGGCACTCAGTTGTATCAAAGTTACAGTGAAAAGCAGGTTAGTGGAAAACAGTGAAATTTAAATTATTAACTGAGCTTGATCTTTATTATGTATAAAATATATGAATATTATTTCCTCAGTGATCATTCAGGATATGTCCGTCCACCCATGGTGCCTCGCAGTCTCAATAGTGACATTTCTTATTTCGGTGTTGGTGGGAAGCAAGCAGTTTTCTTCATTGGCCAATCAACTAGAGTAAGTTCCAAAATTTATAGCCCTTGGAATAAGTGTTTCAATTCAATAAAGTTTTAGTCAACTTCAGATTAATTTAAGAATCAATAGAATGGAGAGCAAAAATAGTGTACAGTTATGTAGAAAATCTTGAGTATAAAGAACAGTCTGTACAGTTTGTAGATCAGCATCTCAGTAAATCTTTTTGTTTCTGTAGCAGTTTAATTAAATTTTTAGAAAATCATTACTGCTAGTATCACAAGCCAATTACATAAATAAGCCATTTCTGTGCTGAAACTTAGGGTGTCTATAAATTTTAAAGGAAATAATTATTTACTTGATACATTACATGGTGCAGCATTTATTTTGTTTCTGTCTGCATGTACTTTTTGTGTTTTCCTATAGATGATAACCAAACCAGCTGAATCTCAAGATGTACACGAATTAATGCTTTCTAAAGATGATTTTGAAAAGAAGGAAAAAAATAAAGAGGCAATATATAGTGGATTCATCAGGAATAGAAAGGTAATGTGATGCTTAGTCTTTCTTGAGGTTTTTAATTTAGAATTAATGAGATAAATTCTGTTCAGTGTTTTCAGTGTAACTTAACACACCCAATTTATGTTTGAAATCTGTTTAAAATGTATGGATTGAAGTTTTCCGATTGATAAATCTATATAATGTGATATCAAGTTTCTCTTGAAGATGGACAGAATTGAATGCTGGCGCAGTTGCATAATTTGCCTGGCTGTGTGTAACTGTTTAATTTCAAATAACCTCAGGTGGGTCTATTATGACAAACTGGAGTTGAATTTAAATTACACTGAAACAGAAGTAATGAGGAGTTTTTGTACATGAAATATTGTTTCCAGGTACAGGATATATAGGTTAGACTGTTAGACAAATGTAGTGGAGATAAAAGGTACTGCAGATGCTGGAGAATCCAAGATAACAAGCATGGGGCTGGATGAACACAGCAGGTCAAGCAGCATCATAGGAGCAGGAAAACTTGACGTTTCGGGCCTAAACCCTTCATCAGAAATGGGGGAGGGGAAGAGGGTTCTGAAATAAACAGGGAGAGAGGGGGAGGCGGATAGAGGATGGATAGAGG